>JAVLUX010000041.1:28891200-28893700 GCA_032164185.1 Moxostoma hubbsi
TTTCCAGCCTCAATGACTATCGGCCAGTAGCATTGACACCAGTGGTGATGAAGTGCTTTGAAAAACTAGTCCGGAGTCACATTATTGCATTATTGCCACGAAGCCTTGACCCACACCAGTTTGCCTACATAGCGAACCGATCCACGGAGGACGCCGTGGCCACAGCACTACATGCTGCACTGTCACATCTGGAGCAGCAGGGGAGCTATGTGCGGATGCTCTTCGTGGATTACAGTTCTGCGTTCAACACCATCCTCCCACCCAAACTGGTGGTAAAACTGGGCGACCTGGGGCTTCCACATTCCACCTGTATGTGGATACATAGCTTCCTCTCAGGTCGCAGACAGAGGGTTAGAGTGGGCCGTCATACATCCACAGCCCTGAGCCTCAGTACTGGCTCACCCCAGGGCTGTGTACTGAGCCCCCTGCTCTACTTCCTCTACACATATGACTGTGCCCCCGTCCACCATAGCAACACCATTGTGAAGTTTGCTGATGACACCATGGTGGTGGGACTCATCTCTGGGGTGGGGGGGGTGAGTCTGCCTACAGGGACGAGGTGGAGCAGCTGACAGCATGGTGCAGGGGCAACTACCTGCTCCTTAACACCACAAAGACCAAGGTGCTCATAATAGACTACAGGAGAAAGAAAATGGACACTCCATCACTAACCATCAACAGGGACTGTGTAGAGGGTGGCAGATTTCCGCATCCTGGGAGTCCACATTGGGGAGGGCCTGACCTGCAGCGCCAATACCTCTGAGATACTGAAAAAGGCCCGGCAGAGACTTTACTTCGTGAGAATACTGAGAAACTGCTGGTGTCCTTCTACCGAGCCTCCATCGAAAGCATTCTTACATACTGCATCTGTGTATGGTACACCAGCTGTACAGTGGCTCAGAGGAAAGCGCTAGAGGGTTATCAGCACGGCCCAAAAAAATCGCCGGCTGCCCCCTCCCAAAATTGGAAGAACTACACAGCTCCAGTTGCATCAAAAAAGCACAGAACATTATAAAGGATTCTTCACACCCTGGACATTCTCTGTTTGAGCTGTTGCCATCAGGCAGACGATTCAGATCAGTCAAAACAAGGACAAATAGATTCAAACACTGTTTTTATCCTACAGTAATTAACATACTCAACACTGCTAATTAATTATGAAGTAATACTGTTACAAGTGCAATGATAAAATGTACTTTTATGTGGGTACGTGGGTGTACTTGGGCAGTTTTTTTTTGGTATAAATTTATGAACGATGTACTGAGGTGGTGGTGGCGTAGTGGCTAGAGCAGAGGGCTGCTAATCAGGAGGTTGCTGGTTCGAACCCCACGGCCACCACCATTGTGTCCTTGAGCAAGTAACTTAACTCCAGGTTGCTCCGGGGGGATTGTCCCTGTAATAAGTGCACTGTAAGTCACTTTGGATAAAAGCATCTGCCAAATGCATAAATGTACTGACTGGTGAGCATTTTAAATATCATTGTACTGGTGACAATGACAATAAAAGGATCTATCTATCTATCTAACTTCATGCTGGCTGTTAAGGGTGCTTTCAGTGGTTTGGAGCGAATTCAAAAAGTGTATCACATTATGGAATGAATCTTGTTTTTGTGAAGAGTGATCTGATTGGTCACATGAGATGAAGACTGTACTCATAACAGTAATCACTATACATGGTGCGGGTCACCACTAAACATTGAAGACAATCGTTGTGTTGGCTATGCTTAGCGTGGTGTTGTTTGGTGACGCCAAGAGCGAAAAGATGCAATGGAACATATTTATAATCGTGCTTTTGAAGCGGAGACAACAGGAGATTCAGTAGCTGCACTGCCGAAGAAGCGAAAAAGGTCCGAAGCAAGACAGAAAGACAAAAAACAAGAGTAAACATCGGTTCGGCATCTACAATTATATTATAGTATAGTAGTAATAAATGACTTTAGAAATGACCTCAAACTCAGATATTCTCCAGACGCAAATGATATTCCAGAGCCGGCGGTGGCACGGAAACGATCATGCTGATCCACGACGATAGATGGCAGTACAGCGTCGAACACCACTGTCGTAGCAATGCTAATGCTAGCGTGAGAACTACTGAATGCCCCTTTAAAAACCTTCATGCTGCCATTGGTGGGCGTGACCTAGTAGTGGTTCTAGATTGTTTGGGGCCCTGGGCGAAACCCGCTCCAATGCGCTTCCGCCGCCTCGTACCGCCCCCCAGCAAGATGCCACCCTGGGCGATTGCCCATGATGTCCATGCCTAAATCCGCCACTGGTATGATGTTTTTCTTTTATAAATTAACATCAACATAATCTTGAACAACAAATACAGCCGTGATGCATGTTTACAATTTGATTTAAAGAAATTACAGAAACAAGAAGAGCGTGTGTGACCCGTTACGTCACCGAATGTGTTCGTATGATTCCACGTCATGTACAAAACCAGCGGGACAGTCAAACATACTACAGGACATCCAGACGGAAGACAACATCAGACAAGTGTG
>JAVLUX010000041.1:28898700-28906200 GCA_032164185.1 Moxostoma hubbsi
AGAGGTCTAAATATTTTTTCTGAGGTCTCGGCTGATTTCTTTGGATTTTCTCATGATGTCAAGCAAAGAGGTGCTGAGTTTGAAGGTAGGCCTTAAAATACATCCACAGGTGCACCTCCAATTCTGTACACCTCATATCAGAAGCTAACTGGCTAATTGTCTAAAGGCTAAAGCTGCTTAAAGGCACAGTTAACTTAGTGTATGTACACGTCTGACCCACTGGAATTGTGATATAGTCAATTACAAGTGAAAAAATTGGTCTGTAAACAGTTCTTGGAAAAATGACTTGTGTCATGCAAAAAGTAGATGTTCTAAATGACGTGCCAATATGAAATCTGTGGAGTGGTTAAAATAATAGTTTTAATGACTTCAAGTTGTATGTAAACTTCTGACTTCAACTAGTTGCATCCCTTCCCCCGTCCCTGTTTAATGCTCAAAAAATCTGCTTACCTTAACTACTATAACACATGAGTTAACGATTCAACTGATTCACCTCTTAAGAAGTGTATGCTTTTGGATATACAGCGTATTTCTCTCCTTCTGCACGACGAGTGCCGAGTTCACCCATGGGTGCGTTGACAGTGCTAAAAGTGTGTATATTCCTGCTAAATAGGCGGGCGCTGCCTCATGTGTCTGGGCAGCGATAACACTGAGGCAGTGTCTGTGGATGGTTCATGTTCTCATTGCGAGACTATGACCATGGCAACGTTGCGGTCATGGCTTTCTTTCTTCCGAAGCGGGAAAGCCACTCTAGCTGCCCCACGGTTATGAGGACGGCCTGGCTGGTGCTGGAGGCGATTTGGGGAGTTTAATAGGTGCAGTCTCACCTGGTAATTCCCCGCAGACCTCCTGTTCCCCAGCACGCTCATTTGCTCCCTTCCAGTTCCAAAATGAATCCAGCTTGACTCATGGCCAGCTTGACATCTCTTTAGGGGCCTGCAAACAGGATGAGTCTTTGATCACTGCAGTCTGATGCGGACGCAGAGCTGACAGCCATGCTTGCCCAGGCTGCCGCGAGTATAGGGTTGGACTGAAACCCTCCACCCTCCCCTGAGCGCTCACGGCTTGATGATCAGATATTTGGTTCGGGGTGCCACTCACAGCCATGACGTTGTATCACCTGCTTCTCCCCGCTGTGAGGCCCCACCTCCAGGTAGGTCAAACGAGTATGTCCCCTTAGTGCCCCTCCCCTGGAGCTTGGACGTGTAGATAACCCTTTCCAATCCGTCACGGTGGCTGGCCAGGACCACCTGACTCGGCAATGCGATTCAGTTCGCCAGGTGCCCGCCCTGGTTCAGCGGCATCTGCTTCACTTCAATGCAGGGCGAGAATGCCACCACCCTGCAAGCAGAGATCACAACCCTTTTTCGCAAGGGTGCGATAGAGCCTGTCCCTCCAGCTGAGATAGGGGAGGGCTTCTACAACCCCTACTTCATCGATACCAATGAAAGGTGGTGGGTTGTGGCCAATCTTGGACCTGCGAGTTCTGAACTAGGCCTTACACAGACTAGCATTCAAGATACTAACGCAGAAACACATTTTGACATGCGTCCGGCATCAAGATTGGTTTGCGGCGGCAGAGCTGAGGGATGCATGCTTTCACGTCTCAGTTTTACCTCGATCAGAGGTAAACAGACCCTTCCTACGGGTTGCTTTTGACGGCCGGGCGTATCAGTACAAAGTCCTCCCCTTCTGCCTCTCCCTCTACCATCACGTCTTCACAAAAGTCGCAGAGGCAACTCTTGCCCCGTTAAGGGAAGTGGGCGTTCACATACTCATCTACCACGATGGCTGATTTTAGCACACTCTCGTTGCTGTGTTTACTCAGGGACCTGGTGCTCAAGCACCTCAGCCATCTAGGCCTTCGGGTCAACGGGCTCAGAGCATCTCTTTTCTCAGCATGGAGTTAGACTCGGTCTCAATGATAGAGCGCCTCACAAGCGAGCCTGAAGTCATTCAGGCGGGGGACAGCGGTTCCAGTGAAACATTTAGCATGACAATGTTACACCAAACATGATGTTAGACAGAATGCTAGCCTTAATCATCATTTACTTTCAATGGTGACTGAGACTGTCAGTCCCTAACACTCTGTCTAACATCTTTTGGGCTCCACAGAATACAGAAAGATTCACGGGGTTGGAAGAACATGAGGGTGGGGAAATGATGAAATAATATTAATTAAAGGTTGACCTGTCACTTTAAGGATGCTTCTCAGATTTGGATGAAACTGTCAATTAGAAGAGAAGTCTTGAAACCTTTTACTAGTCATTATTACGATGAAGAACGTGATCAATGTCACACAGTCCCAAGTTATATATAATGTTTAATTATACACTGAAGGAAGATGCCTTCTGTCATTATTTCACAGCTTTTTACGTCCTGCGTGAATTTAATTCAATGTAGTTCCTGCGTTGTCAGTGTCAAAAGAATTTAGATAATTAGTTCTGTACACTAAGGGGGGTAAATTGCACCTTCTGTGTTTGAAAGTGTGTTTTCCATGAGACAAAGCCGCCCGCATCTGTCAAGCGCCATGCACGCGCTAACCTTGCACATGCACAAATGCTCACAATCATGATAAGAAGGGCAAAACATTTGCACTTAACGCAGATGTTTACAATGATTTATATAGTAGGCCTGATATGTTGCAGTGCTGATATAAAAATGTAAACTTTTTATCGAGTGACAGCGTGCAGCTGTGATGTTCCGCTGTCGAAAGAGTCCCATTCAGAAATCTCAATAAATTATGCATTTATTAACGCTTTTATTAAATTAAACCAGAAATGTTACGATGGGAATGCTACCAATTGTAATAAAGTAGAAATAACTTTTTTTAATCAGAAATATACTTGAGCAAGAGTGAAAAGAACTGACCATAAAAAATACTCATACATTTTTTTTTTTTTAAAACGTTACTCAAGTAAATGTGCAAATGAGTAAGTAAATGAGTAAGTGCAGTAAAATATTTTACTTTTGTTTTATCAGTAAGCTTATCTCTCATGAAATTCTAAGGGTGATTTTACACTGTAAAAATAAGATGGACTGATGAAAAGGTTTCAAATTACATAAACCTAATAATGGTAAATAATTAGTGAGGTAGCACTTTATTTTGATATTCCTGTTTCAACAAACATTCAGTAGACTATCAATAGTCTGTATAACAGCAGCAAAATAACAGCTTATAGACTGACCTGCTATAGCTAGTAAACAGTGCTTCAACAAACATTCAGTAGACTATCAATAGCCTGTATAACAGCAGTATAATAACAGCTTATCAACTGGTTTTCTATAGCTAGTAAACAGTGTTTCAATCAAACATTCAGTAGATTATCAATAGCCTGTATAACAGCAGCAAAATAACAGCATATCGACTGACTTGCTATAGCTAGTAAAAAATGTTTCAACAAACATTCAGTAGACTATCAATAGCCTGTATAACAGCAGCAAAATAACAGCTTATCGACTGACTTGCTATAGCTAGTAAACAGTGTTTCAACAAACATTCAGTAGACTATCAATAGCCTGTATATCAGCAGCAAAATAACAGCTTATCAACTGGTTTTCTATAGCTAGTAAACAGTGTTTCAATCAAACATTCAGTAGATTATCAATAGCCTGTATAACAGCAGCAAAATAACAGCATATCGACTGACTTGCTATAGCTAGTAAAAAATGTTTCAACAAACATTCAGTAGACTATCAATAGCCTGTATATCAGCAGCAAAATAACAGCTTATAGACTGACTTGATATAGCTAGTAAACAGTGTTTCAACAAACATTCAGTAGACTATCAATAGCCTGTGTAACAGCAGCAAAATAACAGCTTATCAACTGATTTGATATAGCTAGTAAACAGTGTTTCAACAAACATTCAGTAGACTATCAATAGCCTGTATAACAGAAGCAAAATAACAGCTTATCAACTGATTTGATATAGCTAGTAAACAGTGTTTCAACAAACATTCAGTAGACTATCAATAGCCTGTATAACAGCAGCAAAATAACAGCTTATAGACTGACTTGCTATAGCTAGTAAACAGTGTTTCAACAAACATTCAGTAGACTATCAATAGCCTGTATATCAGCAGCAAAATAACAGCTTATCAACTGACTTGCTATAGCTAGTAAACAGTGTTTCAACAAACATTCAGTAGACTATCAATAGCCTGTATATCAGCAGCAAAATAACAGCTTATAGACTGACTTGATATAGCTAGTAAACAGTGTTTCAACAAACATTCAGTAGACTATCAATAGCCTGTGTAATAGCAGCAAAATAACAGCTTATCAACTGATTTGATATAGCTAGTAAACAGTGTTTCAACAAACATTCAGTAGACTATCAATAGCCTGTATAACAGCAGCAAAATAACAGCTTATCAACTGATTTGATATAGCTAGTAAACAGTGTTTCAACAAACATTCAGTAGACTATCAATAGCCTGTATAACAGCAGCAAAATAACAGCTTATAGACTGACTTGATATAGCTAGTAAACAGTGTTTCAACAAACATTCAGTAGACTATCAATAGCCTGTGTAACAGCAGCAAAATAACAGCTTATAGACTGACTTGCTCTAGCTAGTAAACAGTGTTTCAACAAACATTCAGTAGACTATCACTAGCCTGTGTAACAGCAGTAAAATAACAGCTTATAGACTGACTTGATATAGCTAGTAAACAGTGTTTCAACAAACATTCAGTAGACTATCAATAGCCTGTATAACAGCAGCAAAATAACAGCTTATAGGCTGACTTGATATAGCTAGTAAACAGTGTTTCAACAAAAATTCAGTAGACTATCAATAGCCTGAATAACAGCAGCAAAATAACAGCTTATAGACTGACTTGATATAGCTAGTAAACAGTGTTTCAACAAACATTCAGTAGACTATCAATAGCCTGTATAACAGCAGCAAAATAACAGCTTATCAACTGATTTGATATAGCTAGTAAACAGTGTTTCAACAAACATTCAGTAGACTATCAATAGCCTGTATAACAGCAGCAAAATAACAGCTTATAGACTGACTTGATATAGCTAGTAAACAGTGTTTCAACAAACATTCAGTAGACTATCAATAGCCTTTATAACAGCAGCAAAATAACAGCTTATAGACTGACTTGATATAGCTAGTAAACAGTGTTTCAACAAACATTCAGTAGACCATCAATATCCTGTATAACAGCAGCAAAATAACAGCTTATAGACTGACTAGCTCTAGCTAGTAAACAGTGTTTCAACAAACATTCAGTAGACTATCAATAGCCTGTGTAACAGCAGTAAAATAACAGCTTATCAACTGATTTGTTATAGCTAGTAAACAGTGTTTCAACATACATTCAGTAGACTATCAATAGCCTGTGTAACAGCAGTAAAATAACAGCTTATCAACTGATTTGTTATAGCTAGTAAACAGTGTTTCAACATACATTCAGTAGAATTTCAATAGCCTGTATAACAGCAGCAAAATAACAGCTTATCAACTGATTTGTTATAGCTAGTAAACAGTGTTTCAACAAACATTCAGTAGAATTTCAATAGCCTGTATAACAGTGCAAAATAACAGCTTATCTCTATATAGATCTCTATTAATGACCTTTATACAGATTCATATACAGGGGACGTGGTGGCTCAGCGGTTAAGTTTAAGGTGGCTTTGGGTTATTGACCGAAAAGTCAGGGGTTCAAACCCCAGCACTGCCAAGATACCATTGTTGGGCCCTTGACCAAGGCCCTTGACCCTATCTGCTCCAGGGGTGCTGTTTCATGGCTGACCCTGCGCTCTGACCCCAGCTTAGTTGGAACATTGCAAAAACAACTGCTATTCATTGGCTCTGTACCTGTACACTGCACAATGACTGAATCTTGATAAGTCAGTTATAGTCAGTTAAATATCTACTTGGGACCATCAAAATAAAGTGTTACCATTTGGGATTGCATTATTTCATGTAATGTCAAATAGGTGTTTGAAATGGATCCATATAAATAAGTTTATAGCTTTATTCTGGTTTTCTTTTCATTAAGCCCCATTTATCTGGCAGACTTATTTTCACTAAAACACCACCAGATGGAGACTGTACCTCACAAATCATGTCAAAATTGAATTCCTCTGCTTTTGAGTGGAAAATTGCCTTTAAAAGAGTATTCAAATAAATATGTATGAATGAAAACATGAGTAATTCATACTTAATGTATATGAATGTATCAAAATAACGTGTGCAACATCAGTGTCTTATCAAATGTGCTAAATTACTGCGCAGTGCTGATCATGTTTAGTTTTGTCAACATTAGCTAACATGAACTAACAATGAACAATAGTTTTTTTATGAACATTAGCAAAGGTTAATAAATGCTGTAAAATATAGATTGTTTATTTTTGTTCATGAAACGTAATGCATTAACTAATGTAAATGAATGGAACGTTATTGAGCCTTGTTTTGTTCATGCACCATAGTGTTAACATACCATCAATATTGTTCTTTATAAATATGCTAATTATGTTAATGAAGCACTAATGTACTCATTATATAAATGATATGAAATAACCATATGACCATCACTTTACCATGGTACCACCGTGGGCAGTTGAGATTTTTCACGATGGTTTGTGCTGGTCAGCACTGATCTAGCTTGACTAGCATGCTATCCTCATGCAACACTTTGCAGGATATCTTAAACCAGCCTAAGCTAGTTTGCTGGTCTTAGTTGGTCTCCAACCCTGGTTTGACTGGTCTGTTTGCTGGTTTTTAGAGAGGTTTTGGGCACTTTGAGCCTGGGAGACCAGCCAGATCATCATAAACAAGCACAGACCAGCAAACTAGCTCAGTGTGATTCCCTTCCAGCAGGGAAGTCATGACAGTGAAGAAGCAGATTTGAGTTAATCTGGTAACCAAAGGTGGTTTTGCTACTTACAAAGTTTGAACAAGCTAGTTGTCTGTAGCTTAACATTCTGGTGAGCACAAACCAGCATCTGAAATGCAACATATGCTGGTGACCATTTAGACCAGCAATAAACCAGCTGTCAGCTGGCCATGCCATCTTAAGATGATCAAGCTGTTTTGTGGAACATGGTTACCAGTTTAGACAGACTAGCAACCAGTTACCATATTCCAAAACATGACTTTAAAACTGGATTTTCCAGAAGGGTAGTTACGCAACAATATCTGTCTTCTGTCTCAAAATAATATAATGTTTTATTCTATCAGATTATCCTTCCTTTGCATCCATTTCTCCTCCTCTGTTAACCACCACCAGTCAGCTCTGTTTTAATATAACCGAGGCTCTCACACCTCAGCTCAACAGCTTGTGGAGTTGGAGGCGATTTTCTTTAAGGGATTTCTAACAAGCCTCAGTGCAAACAAGAATAATTTGATCAAACACAGACATTTGCGGGAGCCAATTAAACAGAGTGAGTAAGATGTCACACAATGCATCAACAGAAAAAACAAAATGCAAAAAACCAACAACAAAAAAAAATATGTGCCCCCATCCTGATTTCT
>JAVLUX010000041.1:28913700-28933700 GCA_032164185.1 Moxostoma hubbsi
TTAGGGTTACGGTGTGTTTAATATAATGCTAAAAATTATTTTGCTTTTGAACTCCATCTGTGGTTCCTCTGCTAGGACACCTGTGTGAACTTGAGGGGAACTGACTTTATAAATCCACTAGCTGAGCAAAAAATGATTGCAATGACATTAAGCCATTATGAGGCCGTGGTGAACCTGTTTGACATGTCAGTCCTGTCTTCATCACGTGAGGTCAGATCTGCAGCAGCAGAGTGTTGTTTTGGTCTCAGCAGTGCATGCATGCATCTCTCTCGGCAGCGAGCGCAGGTTTTGGCTGGCTCTGCTGGTGTCAATGATAAAGCAACCACAGCTTCACACCATTCTTTCTCAAACAACGCTTCTGCGAGATCTCTCTAACTATAGCCAAACCCTCGCAGATGTGTCAAAACTGATTAAAGTCCTGCACCGTTTGGCACCAGCCAAGAAGCCGAATTCAGTGCATGCATTTTTGCCATCACATATCTTAAAGTATTTTAGCTACTTGTAATGATATAATCATCCAAATGCCCTAAAAACAATTCTACTACTGTGCATGTAGTGCAATGCTACTTCATATTATATATTAGATGCATTATATACTGTATAAACATTTGTAATTGTTTGTTATTTACTTTCTGTGTTGACAAGAATGGCCTAGAATACAGGTGAGACCTGATTGGACAAACATTAACGCTATTTGCATTCTTTAATTTTATTCAAATGTATTAAAGCAATAATGAATAATTAAAAGCAAAATCAGTTTCATTTTTGTGAAGTCTTGCAGTAAGACACTGTGTGCGTGTGTGGAGGTGTTTGTTTGTGTCCATAAATGATTCACTTTTATTGCAGGTGTTTTCACAAGTGTGTGTGTTAGTGGTGAAATTGTTATATAGCTCTAGCATTGTGTCAGACTTTAATGCAGTAAGATTTGTCACACAAATCTGACTGTCAGGAATGTGTATGAAATATAGTGCACTTGTGTGTGTTTCTGTGTGTGCATGCTGTGTTTCACAATAGGAGTTTAATGATAATGACTAGCTAACATGTGAAACTCATACAGTGACATTGTCAGTATTACCAGGGGAGGACAACAGGGTGTGTGTGTGTGTTTCCACAGCAGATTTAGTAATGATAGTCATCTCAAACAGACACGGTGGCGAGAGAATTCCCTAAAAACACGTGGACGAGAGGTGTAAATTGAAGAAAGCGAGAGAGAGAGAGAGAAAGTCAGAGGAGGACAGACTTTAATGTGCCTGTAATTTTACACTATTTTCCCTCTCAGATTTGAAGTCACATACAGAAACTGTCAGTCTTGACTCTAAAGGCCTGAAGAAGTAATTGAGTAAAAATACTTAAGTATTATTTTTGTGGTTTGCACTTTACTCGAGTGCAATTTAAGCAAAGAATACTTGACCCTTTACTTAATTACATTTCCAAAGAAAACAACTGCACTTTTTACTCCGTACAATGCGCACTCCAGCTCAGTAGGTGGTGGTAATGCACCATAAACTGGATTGCCAAATGCTAATAAACAACCCATGAAGAAGAAACACTTTCTAAAACAGAATAGCACATGAATAAACAGTGATGGTATTGATGTCAGAGATGTTGTGTTGAGTCATTAGCGGGGAGGGATGGATGGATGGATGGATGGATGGATGGATGGATGGATGGATGGATGGATGGATGGATGGATGGATGGATGCTGCCTAGCCTCATTACTGGTTTATATGACAGCAGGGCGAGGTAGTCACTAGCTAGCTAAAACTTTGTCGAACTGCTTGTCTTTTTGCCTAAACATACCTGATCCAATCGTCTAGGAGGATGTAGAACATCGGCTAAATATCAAAATGTCTGAAATGTCACTGTAGTAGTCGCCAGAGAGTGTTTACATTCTGTGGCAGACAAGCCTCTTGTTCATTGGGAAAGGAGGAAGCAGGAAGCATGTTAACACTCACAAAGACTTTAATCATAGAACTGAAACATAAAGACACATTGACACACACACAGCGGCTGCTTGCGTCTCTCTCTCTGTGGCATCCCAGGCTCTGCCGTTATCTCTCTACTGCTGATTGGGCAACTCAGCGCTGGGTGTGCATGCTCACGGCCCGGCCACGCCCACCTCCTCCTCCTCCTCTTCCACAAACTTTCATTATAGACCGACTGATAGCTGCAATACAACCATCAACAGCAGTCGGTCTGGACAAGCAGCGTGTGGCTCAATTTATCTGAATGCATTTTCTTCCTCTTGTTAAACGAACGTTTCCAACCACAGAGAGTTCTCAATGGCCTATAGGTCTTTATTTCTAATCTCTACATTCTATAATTCAGTTCTAGAATGTAGAGTACCCTGCTGTAAAGACCAGCATGAAGCTCCCTTTAGGCTGCTTTATGCTTGCTAGTGCTGGTTTGGTGCTGGTCTAGCTGGTGGACTAGCGTGGCTAATCTGGTCTTCCACAGAAAACAATGTTCATTCTGGTGGTTCACCCAGGAACTACTGCTGGTTTAGCTAGTTAAGCAGCCTGATGCTGTTTTACCAGGAAACTAGCATCCAAAACACAATATTTTCAACAGGCCTTTTCAACAGTTTTAGCAATCATAAGTGTCTGTTTGTGGACACAGAGAGGTCTTTCCTCACCGTATACACCTCTAATCAGGATATGTGCGAGACGGCCCCAATAGGCCTCAATTGAGCCTATATAAACACACTCCTGAGTTGTAGGCCAGATATATGGGTGTGTGTTAGTGGATACTCATTAACCATACTATTAATGTACCTATTATACTTACAGTAAGGCCAAACGACTACTGAGTTTGTAAAATGGAGAATGTGTGTGTGTGTTTATGTATGCATGTGTGCATGTGCGTTTGTGTGTGTGTGTGTGTGTGAAAAGCATCATTAGAATGTGACAGAACTGCCTGAGGCCACACTGGCCTTACACAATGATCAATTTTGGAATGTCCTGAAAAGAGGAGACCACCCCCCCCACACACACATGCCACCCGCTGCTTTAATTACCAATGTCTATCCCCCCTTTGCCGGCATGTCTATACTCCATCTGAACGAGTGCAACAAAGCCCGCAGAAAAAGAAGCAGGCAGAGAGTGCAAGAAAGACTCATGGACCGTGAGAGAAGACGACGAACCCAACGCTCATTAACGAATGATAATCTGGCGGCCGAGAGTTTTCACTGTAATAAAGAGCCACATGTCAGTGTATTGAGAGCGACTCCGCCCTCTCCATCTCTTTCTCTATCAATGCAGAGCAGCAGGGTAGAACATGTGTCATTTGATGTAAACACGGCCATAATGCAGTACCTGTCCTGTTTAAAGAGTGTGTGTTAAGTGTGTGTTTGGCAGACAGACAGACAGACAGTCAGACAGACAGATGGTAGATTAATAGCTACCCATAACCACATAGCAATGCCCTGACAACCACCTATAACATTCTAGCAACAACACTGAAACACCCTGACAACCACCCAGAGCACCCTATCAACTACACAGCATTGTCTTTGACAACCAATTAGAACACCCTACAACCACCCAAAACATCCTAGCAACAACATGCAATGGCCTGACAACCACCCAGAACACCCTAGCAACCATATATCAATGTCCTGACAACCAATTAGAACACCCTACACAACCACATAGCAACAGCCAGACAACCACCCAGAACATCCTAGCAACTACATGGCGATGGCCTGGCAACCACCCAGAACACCCTAGCAACCATATATCAATGTCCTGACAACCAATCAGAACACCCTACAACCTCAGAGCATCGTCCTTAACAACCAATCAGAACACCCTAGCAACCACATACCAATGTCCTGACAACCACCCAGAGCACTCTATCAACTACACAGCATTGTCTTTGGTAACCAATTTGAACACCCTACAACCACATAGCAACAGCCAGACAACCACCCAGAACATCCTAGCAACTACATGGCGACGGCCTGACAACCACCCAGAACACCCTAGCAACCATATATCAATGTACTGACAACCAATCAGAACACCCTACAACCTCAGAGCATCGTCCTTAACAACCAATCAGAACACCCTAGCAACCACATACCAATGTCCTGACAACCACCCAGAGCACCCTAGCAACTACACAGCATTGTCTTTGACAACCAATTAGAACACCCTACAACCACCCAAAACATCCTAGCAACAACAGGCGACGGCCTGACAACCACCCAGAACACCCTAGCAACCATATATCAATGTCCTGGCAAACAATCAGAACACCCTACAACCTCAGAGCATCGTCCTTAACAACCAATCAGGACACCCTAGCAACCACATACCAATGTCCTGACAACCACCCAGAGCACCCTAGCAACCACACAGCATCGTCCTTCACAATTCTAGTTTTCATCTGTAACGCTGTATGGCAGGGATTACGTTCTAACGGTGGAATATTTTTCCTAATTTGACTTTCTGATATAAAATAGCTCTAAAATTGTAACACAATGTAAAAATGTCTCCTTACAATAAATGTATATTTCTTTAATTAATTGATTTAATTATTCGTACACTTGTAACTCATGTCATTACCATCATTACTAACGCCTCGCTCATCCTCACTGTTGTCTGCACTTTTCTCTACCTTTCATGAAACATTGCGGGTTCATTTTTGTCTGATAAGAACACAAATCATAATTGTGTTATTTATGCATAAATTCAATTATAATAATGATATTATTGATGCCACTATCTATACAAATTTTAAATGCATTAGTGCAATTCCATCATAGTGCAAAATTGGTGTTTGGAGACGAGATGTCACGTGACTTGCCCATATACTGTGATTGGTTACTTTGTTAGACTGCTGTTTGTTTGTCCATGAAAAGCATTATATTTGAGATTTTTTCTGAGAGATGAGAGAGTAAATAACTCGTTGCCCTGTGGAGATTCTCGATACTGTATGTAGATTCTTTACTGAACATAAAGTGAGAGCTTTTCTGTTGTTCTATCGCGTGAGCAGGTGATTTATGAGGCTGCTGTTACTACATCTGAATTGAGTTGTGGTTATGTAGGCAGGAAACAGGCTTGTTTCATTTCAGTCCATCCCAAATGAAAACAAAGCACGTGCCTTACTGACAACTCACTCACTGCTCTCACTGAAGATTCAATAAACTGACTCAGTGTGACACTTTCCGTTTCACTGTTACTCGGCGACTCTGTTCTACGGCATCAAGTTACAGTGATGGATTCATTTACTAGAAGGACAGAAAAGTTTATTCTTGAAACATCATTGAGATCTGTGAAAGAGCAACCAGAGTCATTCACTGTTATATCGTTGAGCTCTTTTACTGTCAGTGATACACAGTTACACACGTATGATGTCATTGTTTTATTCTGTTACACTTTTGCAACATTATGTTTTCATGTTACACTGGTAAAAGTGAATATGGCCAAGATTCTTGTTAAATAAGTTAAAGGTCAGCGGCTAACATGACTGCAGCATCCTGGAAAGTGTGTGCACGTGTGTGTGTGTGTGTGTGTGTGTGCGTGCGCTCACACACTTGCATAAATACACAAAAGCAAGAGTTCTTGCGGCTGGTCCTGCACAAAACTAACACTTCAGCACAGAAACTTACAGTTCTCACCAGAACGCTGAAAATAACTTGCCCTACAGCGCTCAAAACAGCAAACACACACTCTGGATGAAAAAGTTCAAGTAAGAAAGAACAATTGTGTTTGGGATTTAGATGAAGATGAACTATGAGAGTATGTTTGTACATTACTGTGAACATGTTGTTTTGTGATAGTAATTAACCATGTTATTCTTACAGTAGCGGTGTTATTTTGAGGGTACGGCCCCGACTGGATTAAATCAATGAGATCAATAAGAACAGACTTTAAAAAAATAAACATTGTATTCAAATATCTTTTTTACGGCCCGGTCTGCTGTTGATCGAACAAACAGATAGTCCCACCCCCAACTCACACCATTTGTCGAAACAGCGTAATTCATAGCTCCAGAAAGACAAGGGTGCGAATTACAGGGGGTCCAAGCCCCCCTAATTAAAGCCTTCATCTGATTCCTGCTCCAGTATGACGGTCTGTAACTGCTGGTGGTCTGTGATCATTACCTGTTATAGATTAGAGTTATAGATGTAAAAAGCCTACTCTAGATCAGTGTCTGTGGACATTTTCCTTCCATTAATCGTGGATTGTCAATGTCAAGTGCAACTTATGTCGACAGACTCATGAACGACAATTGCAAAATGATACCTAAACTTTACACTTTATGTAGCTTGGCTGTGAAGAAGGAGTACTCTTTTAGTATATATCTGTACCCCTGGCATATGCAAGTATACTGTGGCATGGGGGCCGTGGTCATGTGTCGGTCTGTGGGACAGGGAGAGCGGTAAGGCTTGTCACCTGGGTCGTAATTATAGTGATGGTGGAGGGAGATCTGAACAGGCTCACCAGAGCGTCAGAGACAAGAGACAGTGACCAGCAAGCCAGCAAGTGTTTGTTTTGATGGTTACCGTCAACTTTTTGAAGCTAAAGAATAAAAAGACTGACCTTGAACCTGCTTTACTGTGTCCTGACTCCTCCATTGCCCCCAAACTAAGATCCTTTATATGTACAGTTATCAACACCTTTTTTTTTAAGGCTAGTGATGATCTACCAGCACTTCAACCATCCCATGACCAGATTGCTGGACTGGAGAGCAGTGGTGTGGCTGGAAGGACAGAAATCCCAGGCTGTACATACAGGATAGGAGCATTGGATGCACCTTATGCAAGGATACAAAGACATTGTTACAGTCTGACAAAAGACCTGGACAGCATCTTTCTGATGAGTGGATTTATGGAGTAGTAAGTAGCAGGTGCAAATTGAAAACAGGAAAGACAATTGACAAGCACAGGGAGAGTACATCACTTCGGCGGGCTATTGAAATAAAAGACCTGAAACCGAAAGAAACACTTCCTACCAGAATAACAGAGATTAATGCACACTTGATCAGTGACAATGACAAGCTCATTTAGGACTGCATACACAATTGCAAAAGAAAGACAGTCATTTAAAAAGACGACTCCTCTTGTGAAGCTCTAAGAATTGTGCAGCGTAATTGCACCATTAGCTCTGTAACTCATAGCCAATCACATGTAAGCCAATGCTTTATAAGTCTGCTCACAATATATATCACATTGCTGTTTCAGTGTGCTAACATGGCAACCTCCACCACCCCACCACCACCTGTTGAATCTCATCCTGCATGGGGGTAGGCTCCTTACCCCTGCCTCCTATCTCCGGCAGGATATGACAGTTCCGAGTACAACTACTTCGGACCGCCAGAAGAGAGACATTACATTTTGTTTTATATTCATCAAATAAATGTCATCTTAAATTTCACATGGGACTGTTATGGGCCAGGTGCACCGCTCAGATCACTCATGTGCTGAGATAATAGAGCACATACCAACAGAAATTATAAAGAGGGTGGTGTCCCATATAAAAGCTAAAAACTCCCGCATTAGTGTAACAATTGATGAGAGCACTGTTTTTGGTGTTGCCTTCCTAATCATATTTGTCAGATCTGATGTCACTGGAGAAAGTGATGTTGAAATGTTTTTATTTGTTTGGATTTGGTGGAATTAAAAGAGGGTACCAATGCTGATTCTTTTTACACAGCCACTACATTGAGCAGACCGTTGAAGTGCTTCAACGACGAAACGAAATGACAACTGCCAAGCGATGATCTTGTGGAGGTACAGAAGCCCCTTGACACGTCCAACTGGCCGAAACAGCATGAAGAACTTGTCTCGTTCGGTGATGCTGAGGTGCACAACCTGGCTAAACTCCTTGGTGAATCCACAAGACAAGACGTTGAGTAATTTAGAGACTTTGCAGGGGACACAGAAGGGAGAAACCCTGAAGAAAATTCTAACAGCAAGTAAAACCTACCGAGACACCAAGTCTCGTAACAGACTTCAGGACAAGAGCTTGTCTTCTCTTCTTTTTGTTGACATAAATGGAGCACCCATAGAGCTCTTTAACCATACTCCATTTGTGATGTCCTGGATTAAAAGTGGTCATCGTCTGTCAACATCATGGCTGACAGGGCATGGCATGCCTATGCTGATCAGAGTCATCCCAAATATTTGTGGTCAATTTTTTAGGGAAGACACCAGCTGTTATTTTTGAGCTGCTTGTTTGGTGTGTAAATAGTTTGAATGGTCTGGTAATGAATTGTGAGGAAGCTGTAAGTGTAAAGATTTTTTTTGGCATTGTACTGTATACAGTCTGAACCCCAGATGTTGTTCATGATATTATTTACTGCATTGCTTATTTTTTAATTGATTGAATAAACAAGATCAAAATTAAACTAAATAAACACTTGCATGTTTTAGACTAGAGAAACTGGTGGATTCTCTTTATAAAAAAAAGCTGACTATATATATTTCTCTCACCTTTGTAGCATATTGTATGATTAAAAAAAGAAATTACCATCTTATTGGAGTCAAAACCACGGTATGGACAGTGTCAGGTGTCCAAACATTTTTGGAATCACACAATAAAACAAATTATGATTTAACTATAACAGATAAAGTTTACCTAATAAGCAGGAATCTATTGTGTACTATGAGAACTCTGTGTGTGTGTGTGTGCGTGTGCAGTGGGCATGCTCTCTAGGGCAGATGGGTCTGTCTTGCACTGGACTCTGACTCTCTGGTGTCTCCCCAGGGAGCGGGACACCCCCAAACCCTCTTAAGGGACTGGAGCGACTCCCACCCGGGTGCTGACCAAACCCTGAGGGGCCTCAGTGATGCCAGGCAGACAAGAGGGGGTATCCACTGCCAGGATGCCAACTGTGGGTGCCAGAATAAAGACACAGACAGCAGGGGCACAATCAACATCATACACAAACACGCACCAGTACAGTACACACAGAGAAATACTTTTTAGTGCTGTTTGTTATTGCAAGAATCACTATTACCATTGATCATAGAATTAGTGCTGCATAACAATGGCCGAGCAACCACCTAGAACACCCTAGCAACCACAAGGCAATGCCCTGGAAACCATCCAGAACACTATAGGAATAACACATACACCCATGCAACCGCATAGTAATGACTTTCCAAACCATCCATATAACCGCATAGCAATGACCTAGCAACCTTACAATCCACCCATGTAACCGCATAGCAATGACCTAGCAACCACCCAGAACACCCAAGGAACCACAAAGCAATGTCCTAGCAACCATCCAAAACACTCTAGCAACTGTATTTCAGTACCCTAGCAACCACACAGAACAGCCTAGCAACCACAAAGCAATGCACTAGCAACCATTCAGAATATATTCAACACCGCATAGCAATGCCATAGCAATGACTCACAGCTCCTTAGAATCCACATAGCAACTCCCTAGCAAATGCATAGCAAGACAATGCCCTGGAAACCCTCCAGATCACCCTAGGAGTGCACAATGCCATAGTTACCATACAAAAACCCCAGCATCCGATTGCAATGACCTTGTAACCATCTGAAGCACCCTAGCAACTACTCAAAACACGCAAGCAGCCACATAGCAATGCCTTATCAACCATCCAAAATGCCCTAGCAACCATATAGCAATTCCCTAGTAACCATCCAGAACACCCTAGGAACTGCACAGCAATACATTAGCAAATACCCTGAACACCATAGAAACCACAAAGCAATGCACTGGCAACCATTCAGAACACCCTCAAACTGAATAGCAATGACTCACAGTTCCCTTGAAGCCACATAGCAACAACCTAGCAATGACTCACAGTTCCCTTGAATACACATAGCAACAACCTAGCAATGACTCTCAGTTCCCTTGAATCCACATAGCAACACCTTAGCAATGACTCACAGTTCCCTTGAATCCACATAGCAACACCCTAGCAATGACTCACAGTTCCCTTGAATCCACATAGCAACACCCTAGCAATGACTCACAGTTCCCTTGAATCCACATAGCAACACCCCAGCAATGACTCACAGTTCCCTTGAATCCACATAGCAACACCCTAGCAATGACTCACAGTTCCCTTGAATCCACATAGCAACACCCCAGCAATGACTCACAGTTCCTTTGAATCCACATAGCAACACCCTAGCAATGACTCACAGTTCCCTTGAAGCCACATAGCAACACCCCAGCAATGACTCACAGTTCCCTTGAATCCACATAGCAACACCCCAGCAATGACTCACAGTTCCCTTGAATCCACATAGCAACACCCCAGCAATGACTCACAGTTCCCTTGAATCCACATAGCAACACCCTAGCAATGACTCACAGTTCCCTTGAATCCACATAGCAACACCCCAGCAATGACTCACAGTTCCTTTGAATCCACATAGCAACACCCCAGCAATGACTCACAGTTCCCTTGAATCCACATAGCAACACCCCAGCAATGACTCACAGTTCCCTTGAATCCACATAGCAACACCCTAGCAATGACTCACAGTTCCCTTGAATCCACATAGCAACACCCTAGCAATGACTCACAGTTCCCTTGAATCCACATAGCAACACCCTAGCAATGACTCACAGTTCCCTTGAATCCACATAGCAACACCTCAGCAATGACTCACAGTTCCCTTGAATCCACATAGCAACACCCCAGCAATGACTCACAGTTCCCTTGAAGCCACATAGCAACACCCCAGCAATGACTCACAGTTCCCTTGAATCCACATAGCAACACCCTAGCAATGACTCACAGTTCCCTTGAATCCACATAGCAACACCCTAGCAATGACTCACAGTTCCCTTGAATCCACATAGCAACACCCTAGCAATGACTCACAGTTCCCTTGAATCCACATAGCAACACCCCAGCAATGACTCACAGTTCCCTTGAATCCACATAGCAACACCCCAGCAATGACTCACAGTTCCCTTGAAGCCACATAGCAACACCCCAGCAATGACTCACAGTTCCCTTGAATCCACATAGCAACACCCTAGCAATGACTCACAGTTCCCTTGAATCCACATAGCAACACCCCAGCAATGACTCACAGTTCCTTTGAATCCACATAGCAACACCCCAGCAATGACTCACAGTTCCTTTGAATCCACATAGCAACACCCCAGCAATGACTCACAGTTCCCTTGAAGCCACATAGCAACACCCTAGCAAGCGTAGCATAGCAAGGCCCCGACAAACTTCCACACCAGCATAGGCAGCTTCTGCACAGGTGAACACAACTAAAAAAACATCTAGTTACTCTAATTCTCTTGTGCTGTGGGCGTGTGACCAAAACAATTTGATCTAATAATCATTTTGGTTGCTTTTTCATGTAGGTGTTACATAGAGTGGGACAGCAAGAGGAACATTGTAAGAGAAGTTCATTTCTGACACTCTGTAAGCGACTTGACTGTGACCATAACAAAACCAGAGAGCAGAGCGGTTTAAAGTCCTCAAAACACACCCAAAAATGAAAATTCTGTCATCATTTACTCTCGTTGAGGGTTTTTATCGTACAGGTTAAGTGAATGACCCGCATCAGGGCAGTGTGTGTGTTTCACACAGAATGGCATTGCAGGAGTCTTTGTATGATTTGTTTGAGAGCTGAGATGATGAATAGATTCAATCCGTCCTTATGTTCTTTAAACAGCTGCTGAGAGACCTGCGCACCACACACACACACACACACACATTTACACACGGCCCTGAATTACCCCCTCATTCAGCACAATGGCCCTTTCTACCCTCTGAAAGTGAGTTCATTTGCTCCTCACACACTCTTTCAGCCAAACGCCTCGTTTCTCTCTCGTTCATTCATTCATGAAAGATTCGCTCATATCGAGGACAGTCTGATAAAAAGCAAACAGCTGTAAAGATCACAATGTAATCCTCAATCTGCAATGAAGCTGTTTGCATATTAGTCATTTTAAGGAAATACATACATTTTAATTAATTAAATAATTTTAATAGTTACAGTGCTTGCAAGGCATTGTCTTTGTGTTTGTTTTTGAGTTGCACAGTATGCAATAGACTGGCATGTCTTAAGGTCTATATAGGTCAAAAATACATAAAAGAAACAGGTTTCTCTAAAAACCCATCAGTCAATCATTGTTTTGAGGAATGAAGGCGATACAATGCTTGAAATTGCCAAAAAAAAAAAAAACTGAAGATTTCATACAAAGATGTTCACGACAGTCTTCAAAGACAAAGGACAACTGACTAACAAGGACAGAAAGAGATGTGGAAGACCAGATGTACAACTAAACAAGTGGATAAGTACATCAGAGCCTCTAGTTTGAGAAATAGATGCCTCACATGTCCTCCGCTGACAGCTTCATTGAATTCTACCCGCTCAACACCAGTTTCATGTGCAACAGTAAAGAGAAGACTCTTATGGGAAGAATTGTATAGAAAAAGTCACTTTTGGAACAGAAAAACAAAAAGAAAATGTTCAAGTGGGCAAAGAAACAGACATTGGACAACAGATAATTGGAAAAGAGTGTTACGGATCTTAACCACATTGAGCTTTTGTGGGATCAGCTAGACTGTAATCTGTAGATTATTCCAAACTTGTGGCCACCAGTGTGTGTGTGTGTGTATATATATATATATATATATATATATACACTACCGTTCAAAAGTTTGGGGTCACTTGTCTGAAATGTTTCTCATGATCTTAAAATAATAATATTTTGTCTACAAAGTTAATTTCAAACTTTTAAGCATACACCTTCAGATCAAAAGATTGATCTGAAGGTGTATGCTTAAAAGTTTGAAATTAACTTTGTAGACAAAATATTATTCTGCCAAAACATATACATTTATTTAATTACAAATCTAAAATTTCCTAAAAAAAAAAAAAAGTTTTTGAAATGGATGACTTGGATCAAAATATGAAGAAAAGAAGCCAATAAGTGCCCAACATAGATGGGAACTCCTTCAATACTGTTTAAAAAGCATCCCGGGGTGATTCCTCAAGAAGTTGGTTGAGAAAATGTCACGAGTACATGTCTGCAAAATCTAGGCAAAGGGTGACTACTTTGAAGATGCTAAAATATTACATAGTTTTGGATTTATTTTGGATTTTTTGGTCACAAAATAATTCCCATATTTCCATTTCTATTATTCCATAGTTTTGCTGACTACTATTATTCTAAAATGTGAAATAAATAAATAAATAAAGAATGAGTAAGTGACCCCAAACTTTTGAACGGTAGTGTATATATATATATATATATATAAAGGCTGTTAAAATGACTCTGGACCCCACTCACCCTGCCATTAGCTTTTTGAGCTGTTGCCTTCTGGCCGACGCATCAGAACACTGAGCACCAGAACATCAGGCACAGGAACAGTTTTCCCCTCAGGCTATCCATCTCATGAACAGTTAAATCTGCCCCATTGAGCAATAGTTATGTGCAATACACAGTCTAGTCTTTTTATATTTATCAAACACATCCAACCTCTTCTGCCGCTCTGCACCGGAAGCTCCTGCCACCAAGACAAATTCCTTGTATGTGTAAGCATATTTGGCAATAAAGAAGATTCTGATTGGTGATTGTCCATTTGGAAGACCCATTTGCGAACAAGCATTATTTTCCTGTCTGATGTCTTGAGATGTTGCTTCAACATATCCACATAAATATCCATCCTCATGATGTCATCTATTTAGTGAAGTGCACCAGTCCCTCCTGCAGTAAAGCACCCCCACAACATGATGCTGACACCCCCATGCTTCACATTTGGGAGGGTGTTCTTTGGCTTGAAAGCCTCACTCTTTTTCCTCCAAACATTATGTGATGTTCATTATGGCCACAAAGTTTAATTTTTGTATCATCAGACCAGAGGACATTTCCCCAAAAGTGAGATCTTTGTCCCATGTGCACTTGCAATCTGTAGTCTGGCTTTTTTATGGTGGTTTTGGAGCAGCAGCTTCTTCCTTGCTGAGCAGCCTTTCAGGTGATGTCCATATAGGACTCGTTTTGCTGTGGATCTAGATACTCGTCTACCTGTTTCCTCCTTCACAAGGTCCTTTGCTGTTGTTCTGGGATTGATTTGCACTTTTCACACAAACTACGTTCATCTCTAGGAGACAGAAAGCGTCTCCTTCCTGAGCAGTATGATGACTGTGTGGTCACATGGTGTTTATACTTGCGTACTATTGTTTGTACAGATGAACGTGGTACCTTCAGGAATTTGGAAATTGCTCCCGAGGATGAACCAGACTTGTGGAGGTCCACAATTTTTTTTCTGAGGTCTCGGCTGATTTCTATTGATTTTCCCATGATGTCAAGTAAAGAGGCACTGAGTTTGAAGGCCTTAAAATACATCCACAGGTACACCTCCAATTCAGTACACCTCCAATCAGAAGCTAATTGGCTAATTGTCAAAAGGCTTGACATCATTTTCTGGAATTTACCAAGTTGCTTTAAGTCACAGTTAGCTTAGTGTAAGTAAACTTCTGACCCACTGGAATTGTGATATAATCAATTAAAAGTGAAACAAACAGTCTGTAAACAATTGTTGGAAAAATTACTTGTGTCAGTCACAAAGTAGATTTTGCTAATATGAAATTACAGGCCCCCAAAGGGCGTCTCGGGTGATTCCGCCAGGTGGCAGCATTTTACGGGCACAAGTGCACCGAAACCGCCATATCTACCTGAGGAATCTCCGTATACACCCTGGCCACCCCAACGTCAAGGGTGGTGAGAGCGGAAGAATACCGAATTCGGGTCCGGGCAGTAAAAGGTGCCCACCATGATTTTGTGAGTTCTTTGTGCACCTCCAGGAAGAATGGGACCAGGGCAGGGTGGAGGGTTCCATTCCAGCCCGACACTCACGGCAGCCCGGACAAGCATGTCAGTCAGCTCTGCGTCAGCCTCAGACAGGGTGGCCTTACCCGAAGGTGGAAGCCCAGTCAAGTCCTCAGCATCTGACTGTGCATATCCGCTCTCCGAATCTGTGATCGAGAGCTCATTCTGCTCACGAGCTCCGAAAGAGACATTATACTCACCCGAGGGCGAGCTGCCCGTCTCATCCCAGGACTCGACCAGGGAAAAAGAGCATACAGGAGAATGGGAGGTCCATGAGGGATTACCTTGTGGAAGCACTCCCATTGGGGTCCCCAAATCGCCCCCAGTGCTAACCAACCCGGCCTCGTACCCGTAGGTAGAACTCGCTGCTCAACGCCACTCGGCTCCGAAGAAAAAATCTGAATGAGTGGTTGCGAGCCAGCTCCTTTTATACCCGTATATCTGGGGGAGGGGAATGCAAATTCCACTCGCCAATTCCCATTGGCCTTTTCTCAAAGACTGGCAACATCGGGAGTGTGGGGCACCCAAGAGCGACCCCTAGTGACACTACATTAACACAACTTAGAGTGAGTGACAGATAGGGAACTCCCATTTACCTGCATGGTTAGAATTCAAAATATTTTTCTGTAATATTTTCCACAGTGATATTTGCTTACTAAATTGCGATTGGTCATTGTTCTTACATTTATCTGCACTGAAATTTATATTCAAATAAGTTTTGTTCTACAACTTTGCTAAAACTAATTTCTCTTTGTTGAAATCTTTTCTTTTCTTTTCTTTAGCTCTGTCACAAATGCATTCTCAGCTCATCCACATCCTGTTTGCTTGTATCTGTTTTTTTCTTTTGTTGTTGCTACATTTGTGTTCCACTCATTTGCTTTCATGTGTGCCGTTTAGTGTGACATTTGTAGATTAAAGATGATCTATTTTTAAAATGAGCCCTTAAGACATTCCCCATAGAGAGAGAGAGAGAGAGAGAGAGAGGGCAGTGGTGTTATCGCTCATCTCCAGTACAGAAAGTGTCATAGTTGTGGTTAAACTGCATTTCTTCAGACCTAAGAAAGAACATTGCACTTCTTATTTTAAAAGGATAGTTAATTCAAAAATGAAAATGTAGTCATCATTTATTCACCCTCATTGTTCAGAATCTGCAGGACATTCTTCTGTAGAATGACTGACAGTCTCAGGGAAACATTACCATAACAAAATATTTGCTAACGGACTTTTACATGCCAAATGCTTCATTTTGTTGCAGTTTCACACTTGCGACTTGGAATTTGCTGCTTCCTGGTGTTGTACTGTAACATGTACTGCAGGAGGATAATGATAGATTGATAGATGATAGATTTGATAAATATCATGTTTTGTGAGAGATTAATCGAAGTGTGTACAGACTAAGCATCGTCTTCAAAACGTATGTAATAAACTCGTTAACCACAGTTGGTTAGAACAGATTTTGAATAAAACAAATCAGTAATATTACTAATAATATATAGGTTTAAAGACTTACTGACATTCTGAATGCCTTATAAATGCTGGGAATTAAAAAATGGTTCACGGGGGTAATCTTTACATTAAAGTACACTTCCGTATATTAATGTTATTACTGCATATTAATGATTTATAATGCATATGTAGATGAGTTATTACTCATTAATGAACCCCTTTATTAACCCTTAATAAATGGAATCTTAATGTTAAGGGATAGGGTCCATATTTTGTAATCATTATTATGCCAGAATGAAAACACACATTTATACTGGTTATTAAACATACATGAAAATAAAACATATAGTTTTATCTTTAAATATTCTTATTCTCTTTATCTCACACTTCCTTTCTCACTCTGTGATGAAAAAAAGGGTGATATTTTCAGAGAAACACTGTAAAAGGAAACTCATATATACAGACAGGAAATTTTATAAAGCACATTTCATGCACAATGGCAATTCAAAGTGCTTTACATATACACTACCGTTCAAAAGTTTAGGGTCACTTACTCATTCTTTTTTTTTTTTTTTTTTTCACATTTTACAATAATAGTAATGTCATCAAAACTATAGAATAATGGAAATGGAAATTTGGGAATTATGCTGTGAAAAAAATTAAATAAAATAACTAAACACTATATTATATTTTAGCGTCTTCAAAGTGGCCACACTTTGCCTAGATTTTACAGAAATGTACTCTTGGCATTTACTCAACCAGCTTCTTGAGGTATCACCCTGGGATGCTTTTTAAACAGTATTGAAGGAGTTCCCATCTATATGTTGGGCACATAGTGGCTGCTTTTAATTATTCGGTCCAAGTCATCCATTTTTCCAAAAACATTTTTTTTATTAAATAACATTTTATTTTTTGTAATTAAATTAATATGTTGGCACAATTATGTTTTTGTCTACAAAAAGAATTTCAAACATTTAAGCGTACGCCTTCAGATCAAAAGGTTTTTAAGATAATGAGAAACATTTCAGGCAAGTGACCCCAAACTTTTGAACGGTAGTGTATATATATATATATATTAAAGAAAATACAGAATATATTCAAAAAACAATTAAGAACATGAACTGAGAATAAAAAGTAATACATTGAGAATAAGTTATATAGAAATAAAATGAGCTAAATAAAATAGAATAAAAAAACATGAAACAGGAGAACATGAAATCTTTTAATTTTAGTCTCAAAGGCAGATCTCGGTGTACTCATGATGAAGACAGAAAGAAAGCTTGATTTCAGTTATCATGGTCTGGTCATGTTTGAGGGTTTTTTCTGTGTATGTTCACAAATTCGGGGCAAACAGAGGTGAGAAGACTGGGTCAAGCTCCAGCTCGACTGTGTGTGTGTGTGTGTGTGTGTGTGTGTGTGTGTGTGTGTGGGTGTGTGTCATTTGGAGAATCTCATTCGCAGCTCAACGTTTGGGAGAGAAGAAATCGAACCTGTCAGAGCCTTGAGGCAGAACACAGCGAGGTGTGGAAGAATTCAGCTCAAGTCGGATCAGAACACACACACACACACACACACACGCGCACACAAACTCACTCACACGCGCACACACACTCACATACACACGCACACACACACACACACTCACATGCACACACTCACATGCACACACTCACATACACACGCACACACACACACACACTCACACGCACACACTCACATGCACACACTCACATGCACACACACGCACACATACACTCATATACACACACGCACACACACACACACTCACATGCACACACACACACACACACACATGCACACACACGCACACATACACTCATATAAACACACACGCACACACAGGAAAACACACTTTACTCTGGTTTTATGTCTTTATAACGCATCAGAATATGAGATGTCACAAAGTGTGACGCTCACTAATCACCGTAGCGACACTCCGACAACACTGATCATCTTCATAGCGTGACATTGGCCGCCATGTGTCACATGACCTATTATCATCATCATCATTATCATCATCATCATCGGGACTTGAAATGAGGGTCAAAATGCCAAAACATCTCGCTGACCTTTCAGCCTTGCAGTAAACGTGTGGATGTGTAGGTGTTAAATTCAGAACACTTGCGATTCTTTCACTCAGTGTCACGTCGCTTTCTGTCTGTGTGTGTGTTTCAGCGTTTGACACGTGGATTAACAGCTCATCGGACAATTAAGTTCAAGTGGCCTTGAGTGGCTTATTGCTTTTGGGTCATTCTGTAGTTAACTGCCATTGACACTTACAGTAATATCAGAAAGATGATCATTTTATAACTAATCAAAAATGCAAATCATTATTTTTAAATCGGCATGACAATGTTGCCAAATGCAAATTCTGCGTTTTCCATGTTAATACATTATAATTTACGCAAGGTGGTGCACAAAACAAAAACAGGGCCACTCTGTTTGATCGCTCATATCTTAAAAAAGCATAAAGATGTTTGTGCGATTTTTGCCGTATTTCTACGACTTTTTGTAAACAACAAAATGATGTCACTGTGACATCATCGTGAGCAACAACTTGCTATATAAATTAATAAATAATAGAATCGTTTTCAATGACAGCAAACTTAGGCAGGAAAACGATTTAGTTATTTTGGTATTTTGTTGCAATTTGTTGCTCAAGATGATGTTACACTGAAAACATTTCGTTGTTTACAAGGACAGACTGAAATTCTGAGGGAAGTACAAGGATTGGACAGCAGAATACTGGTGCAAAGTTATTTTCTCTGATGAAGCACCCTTCCGAGTGTTGGGACATCTGGAGGAGAAAAGGTGAACGCTACCATGAGTCCCTTTTCGTGCCAACAGTGAAGCATCCTGAGACCATCCATGTGTGGGGTTGCTTTTCATCACAGGGAGTGGGCTGTCTCACAATCCTGCACAAAAATCGTAGAAATACGCCAAAAAACACACAAATCTCTTCATGCATTTTTAAGACATGAGCGATCAAATAGAGTGGCCTGGTTTTTTGGGGGCCGCCCTGTATACATTTATTTTTCTTCTAAAATATTTATCGTGAAAGCATGATTTTATATAACCCATTAAAAGTCTTGCTGATTAATAAAGACATGCAAATGGGTTGATCCTTCCAATAAAGTGAGGATCACTGAACGTGAATCAACCAATCAGATGTCAGAGCTGGAACTTTTTTATAAATGTCTGTGAATTGCGTTTTACTTTTACAGCATTTCTCAAGTTTTATTGTGTGTTGATCTGGGATAGCTCAGCTGTATGTGACTGCCTGCTGGAAAACACTAACACAACACCAGCCAGAAGTTCACACACACACACACACACACGTGCCGGGCATCAGCTTCAGTGGAAAATGTAATATCAGCAGGTGAGTTTGGTCACAGCGTGCTCTATATTATTGCGGTAGGCAGGGAATCAGGCTCACACACACACACACGAAGGGACTCCAGTAGACCTGGCAGATAAAAGAATAACAAAGTTAAAGTGTTACCTAGCTCTCCCACCTCAAACATGTCACTGTGCCAAACACTCGCTGCCGTTTCCATGCCAACACTGAGTACATCAGCATGTATGTCCACACAGGTGACATCATAAACACCTGATGAACATGAGACGAAACAGAACACATGCAGAAGATTTTTAAAGCTTGAAATACACAGACGTTGTGTTTGAATGACATACTACCACATTACTAATGTTGTTCAACTGTGTACAGCTGTGGC
>JAVLUX010000041.1:28941200-28951200 GCA_032164185.1 Moxostoma hubbsi
GGTTTTTCCAAACTTCTTCCATTTAAGATTTATTGAGGCCAATGTGCTCTTGGGAACCTTCAACACAGCCAACATTTTTTGTAGCCTTCCGCAGATCTGTGCCTCGACACAATCCCGTCTCTGAGGTCTGCAGGCGGTTCCTTTGACCTAATGGCTTGGTTTTTGCTATGATATGCATTTGCAAACAGTTTTACAAACAGGCTATTAATGAAGGATTGGGTAAATATAAACTATATCAAACACAACTGCAAACATTCTAGCATTTTTAATTATGTCACATTTGAAGCGGTTAGCTAATAATAAATCATAGGTCATTTACAAACAGAAGTTTTAAAGGTACAGTAGCAAAAAAAAAAGCTAAAGTAAAAAAATATGACCCATTTAACATTTACACAGTCCAAAAAACAAGAACAAGACACTAGATACACTTGACACAATAAGTCAGAGAGAGATTAATTGATGGATGGATTGATGGATGCAGGGGGGTCAGATCTTTGAGTACTTCAGCACTTGTAGTATTGATTATTGATTGTGTTTGTTCTTCATGACTGCTCAAGCACTAGTTTAGACCTCTGAGACCCTTCATTAAGACATCAAGTGTGTGTGTTATCTAATCTGCTTAAGGACCCGGTCAAGTGTTCAGGTCAAGTGTGTTAGTTCTCACTAAGAAACAAACGTTTACATAGCTAAATGTGAACATAACATATATTTCTATTGTATATCTATAGAGCTAATTATATAATGACTCTATCCAAACAAATCCAAACCCTAAAAGAAAACATTATTTAGGAATAATTTTTACCTTTCGAGGATAGCCATAAAGTTCCCAAAAGGCAGTTTTGTCAGATGAAGCTCACTTTTGGTGAGAATTTTTTTTACTCATCTTCAGTGATCAGTGATGTTTGTATGTTTCTTCAAAGTTGTATATCTAAAGATTTGCTTTGAGTATCAAGATCTAAAGGCCTGTCCTGACATAAAGGTCAATATGTGCTGTTGTGTGTGTGTGCGTGTGCGTTCAGCCACAAGCATCATGTGTTGCCCTCTTGTAGCTGTTGTGACCTTTCAGTGAACTTAGTACCAGTAGCATCTGAAAGCTATTGACTATTCATAAAAATAAGTCCTTGGACATGTCTTGCACAAAGGTCCTGTTTCATTACGAAATATGTCAACAAGAAAGAAAATCATTTTGTGGGGTCTTTAAATAATATTTAATCTTGAATACTCATTTTTAATTACTTTTAACTCCTAAATCTGTCCAATTTAACCTGAAAATTACATGAATGTGGTGGCATTTTTGCAAATTACAATTATGCGGTTCATTACACGTATTGCAGCAATTTCAAGATGAAATGTCCACTCTGTGGCGCTAAAAGTGAGTTAAATGTTTTAAATAAACAAAACTGACCTCCCTACTGTAAACCTTAAACCTAACCGATAGTGTCAGAAAATGCAAATATAAGATGAAAAACACAACTGGGCTTCCCGGGCTTCATGTTTCAAGAAAGGAGGAAGCGGGATGCTCATCGAGTCTGTCCAGTTCCTTGTGGTCATCGACGAGCCTGTCCAGCTCCCGGAGGCTGTCGACGAACATCTCCTGTTCCCTGTGGTCATTGATGAGCCTGTCCAGTTCCCTGTGGTCATCGAATCGGTCCAGTTCCTTGAGGCTGTTGACAAGCCTCTCCTATTCGCTGTCGCCGTCAATGATTCCATCTAGTCCATCTAAGTCTGTCTAGTTCCCTGTGGTCATCGACAAGCCTGTCCAGTTCCCTGAGGCTGTTGATGATCCTGTTCAGTTCCCTGAGGCTGTCAATGATCCTGTCCAGTTCCCTCTGGCTGTCGAAAAGTCTGCCCAGCCCCCCCTTGATGAGCCGGTCCAGTTTCCTGTGGCTGTCAATGGGCCTATTCAGTCACCTGTGACTATCGACTATCCTGTCCAGTCCCCAGCAGTCATCAACCAGCCTTTTGCTCTGCCCAGTAACCAGTACCCATCAGACACCAGCCACCAGTCTGTTATTCAGTCCAGTAACCAGCACTTGCCTGACCTTGCTCTGTTCCTGGAGCCACCTGACCTTGCTCTTCTCCAGGAGTCTCCTCTCTGGTCTCCTGATCCCGCTCCTTCTCTTAAGCTCACTCAGTCCCTTCCCCACTGGCTGGCGATTCAGTCCCTATTATCTTGACGTTGGTACCTGCCAAGCCTAGTCAAGTCTCCATGCCAAGTCATGTCGCCATGCCAGGTCAAGTCACACACAATGTCAAACCATCATGCCGAGTCAGGCCCCCATGCCAAGTCAAGTCGTCACTGCCCATGCCCATTTCTCCTGGCTATCCGCTGGAACCTCCGTGGTCTCCTGGTATCTGCTGGCTCTGCCCTTGTCTGTTCTGTTGGCTCTGCCCTGGTTTGTCCCGCTGATTCCGCCCTGGTCGGTCTTGCCGACTCCACCTACTTCTGTTCCTCCAGTCCTGCCTCCTTGCATGGACTTATGTTTTTCTTGTTTGTTTTGGGCCATCCTCTTGTTTCCCCCAACCTCCCATCCCAATATTTGATCTTATTTTTAGTTTTGTCTTGATCGTGCAACACCTGGTAGTCATTCATTGGGAGGGCAGAGGGTACTATCATGATCCTGCTACTTTAGTCTTAATTTATCATGACAGCGGGATCATGACAGCTTCCTCCGCCCATTGGTTATGTTTTTACATGTCTTGTGTGTTGAGTGCACATGGCTGGGCTTGATTCTTCATCGCCATTTGCACTCATGTCTATTTGGTCTTGTAGGTTTTCACCTGGCTTTGAGTTTGTCTTGCCATGTGTGTCCCCAACTCCACCTCCTCATTTCCTCATCACTCTCCCTCGTTTAGTCCTTGTTATGTTAATTAGTTTCACCTAATGTTCCTCATGTGTGTTCCTTCTATATATTGTGCCCTCTTTCCTCGTGTCTCTGCCAGATTGTTTTGTCTGTTCATGAGTTTGTCAGTTTTCAGTCAATAATTCATGAAATGTGTAATGAGCCACGTAAAAATCATCTTTCAAAAATGTAGGTATAATAACGTGATTCTTAGTATTTGACTAGTTTCTACCAAATTACATGAGTAGAGTTTGATTGGACATGCAAACTTTAACGTCAACAACAAAATAAACTATTCAACAAAGAAAAATAATTGTTCCTGGTCAGTTGAGTGGATACATGAATGATCATTTTAACAAACAAACAGATGCATTCATATATATGAATATTCATACAACTGACACTGACATTGAGCGGGAAGAACACAATAACTGATTTGCCATCATGTCGACTTGAGGTGGATTACTTTTTGATGTGCTGTAGGACATTTGCAGTCATTGCATTCAGTCATATAAATTAAGAAACACTGCTGTAAAGACAAAAGGTGATGTGTTCATCCTGTAAGTTTCAGTTTGAGAAAACAGATGCAGAGATTGCACGGTGAGAGTTTGAGCTGAAGGTGTGAATCAATGCAGTCGTCCATAAGAACAATGTTCTCATGCTGTCTCACACACTCCCTCAGCAGTGTGTGTGTGCCTCCAGGACAACTGTCTTGCATACACACGTGTCTCACTGCAAGTGCCGTTTACCTCCAAACATCTATTCCTATAGTATAAGCCACCTGTCCATTTCTGATAGTAGTAATTCATTTATGGGTGTTTCTTCAACTGTGTGCACTTTGTGTCCCAAGGGCTAATTGTTACAAGAACTACCAGATTTTAATAACTTTTCTTTTTTGCCATTTAACGGTCACATTAAAACTTTTCTCCAGGTCTTCATCATTTACTGTATATTTGGTACTTTTCAAATGTTTTTTATGTGTAGATTTGACTTTCAGCCTTCAGACCCAGACTTTTAATATTAAACCATGCAAATCTTACTTGAACCCATGCACAACATAGGTAAGCAAAAAGTAGAAAACAAAACCCAAAACATAAACATTGTGCCCATCAACACCCATCAACAACACCCATGGCAAATGGCCTAACGTGGCATGTTGCTGCAATATACCAATTCTATAAGTGTCTCTAATTCAAACATGAGTCTGTTTCATGTCAAATCTTCTGTCATGCATAAATGCAGCAATACCAGCACAACTCATGCCACTGGGCTCTGCCAGGCATGATGCCATCTCCAGCTTCACGTTGGCATGGCTCCGTCGCCCTTGCTCCTGCCCTGTCAATGCCAGCCGAAGGCACAGTGTGGCACCTTGACCAAGCAGCCCAATGGTCCAGCTAATCATATGCATCTCTGTAGGGCACAGTCCTGTGCCAGCTCATGCCACCCTGAGAAAGACACCGAAGAGCACAAGCAGACACGAGTCTATACTTCACACACTCTGCTTCTAGAAAAACGAAAATATTAGAACGTTTGCAGGTCAAATTAGGTCAACATTTTTAAATGATAGTGTTGTTGAGTTTTGCCCAGGTGAACAACACTTGTTAAGTATCTTTAATAAGAGATTATTGCATGTTTAAGCAGCAGGAACGACTCGTCAGGTCTCTCAGAGCTGCTAAAAGACACATTAGTGGTGTTAAGTGGGGTCAGGGGTCAGTGATCCTGCACTCTAGGGGTTAAAGGTCATGCAAAGAGACTGTCTGCTCTGTGTTGAGCTCTGACATACACGCGTGTGTGTGTGTGTGTGTGTGTGTGTGTGTGTGTGTTACAGGTGGAGCATCTGTTGTCTATACAGATGAGTGACCCACAGCAGGACAGACAACTATGTTGTATGTGTGTGTGTGTGTGTGTGTGTGTGTGTGTGTGTATGTGTGTGTGTGTAACCTTATGTTTCTCAATGTCAAGCGCTTCATTTTATTGTTCTGGGATCAGTATGTTTAGTTCTGTGGAGTGTATACCTGTCTGTCTGTCGGTCTGTGGGTCTGTCTGTCTGTTGGTCTGTCTGTCTGTCTTTCTCAACTGGTAGGTTGCAAATAAAAATGTGTTCAAGGTCTGTTCTGTTTGGGTCATGGACAACATGGAAAACATGATGTTAAATGCAAATAATAAAATGCAACTAACTGCAGTACATTATCATGCATAATTAGGATCAGGGCCGTAGCAAGTGGGGTGGACGGTGGTAAGGATTCTAGGGGCCCAAAACAAATTCAAAACTGTATTTCTTTAATAGGTAAGGGAACTACAGATTCATTGCATCAAGGATAAACATGTGGTGTGTGTTGGCCTGTGTATTACTGGCTGCTGAGAGAAAACAATAATTAACCAATAATTACATTTACTTTTTTTACTTTTGTAGGAGAAATCGTTTTGGTACTGTGTTTGGTCGCCCGTTGATGCACAAATCTGGGTAAAACCAGAATAAAACTGTTGCAGACAAACATTTGTGCAATCTTTCTCTCACTCTTTCTCATATTTATCCGGTCTGATGTTGGAAAAGGAAACAGTGGGGTCAGAGAAAAGGAAAGTGAGGAATTGAGAACACAAGCGACACTTTAGCTCTGAGCCATACTCATCTCTCTGTCTCTGTGAAGCCGTGAAAACTTTTATCCCCCCTGATCCGTGTAACCTTTCTGTGTGCTGCAGGGAGACACATGGCGAGAGATCAGATCTGCTCATGTCGTTTACACTCACTTTATATTCACTTTACATCCAACAAGAAAAAAAAAGATCCACACTAAAAAGACTTGCTGTAATAAATCACAGCACTTATGTTTAGCTAAAACAGAGTAGAAAAGAATAGAAATGAAACTGCACAGCACTGTACTTCTGTAAAATATACGAAAACAAACACCACAAATAAAAATGGAATAGAAAAGAATAACTCCTCTACAGCTGGCATGGATTAAAGCAAAACTACAATAGAATAGTATAAAACAGAACAGAAGAGTACAGAATAAAATTACTTCTCTATCCACCTTTTCACAGGCAACAAAATTATCCATAATGCTTAGCGTGTTCTTCCATTGCGGATGCTACAGACTTCAGCTTTGCAGCTTATTCCCATTTACAAGTCTGTTAACTTCACGTAAATCACTTTCTAGACATTCGGTTTCAACAGCAATCCCTGAATAGAGAAGCGTGCACGCACGCACGCACGCACGCACACAAACACACACACACACACACACACACACACAAACACGTGTTCTATAGCTGAGACAGATAACCTATCCCCTAATCTAATCTAGAATAGAATACCTTCTCTATAGATGAGACAGATAACCTATCCCTTAATCTAATCTAGAATAGAATACCTTCTCTATAGCTGAGACAGATAACCTATCCCTTAATCTACTCTAGAATACCTTCTCTATAGCAGAGACAGATAACCTGTCACTTAATCTACTCTAGAATACCTTCTCTATAGCAGAGACAGATAACCTATCCCTTAATCTAATCTAGAATAGAATACCTTCTCTATAACTGAGACAGATAATCAATCCCTTAATCTAATCTAGAATAGAATACCTTCTCTATAACTGAAACAGATAACCTGTCCCTTAATCTAATCTAGAATAGAACACCTTCTCTATTGCTCAGACAGATAACCTGTCCCTTAATCTAATCTAGAATAGAACACCTTCTCTATTGCTCAGACAGATAACCTATCCCTTAATCTAATCTAGAATAGAATACCTTCTCTATAGCAGAGACAGATAACCTATCCCTTAATCTAATCTAGAATAGAATACCTTCTCTATAGCAGAGACAGATAACCAGTCCCTTAATCTAATCTAGAATAGAATACCTTCTCTATAACTGAAACAGATAACCTGTCCCTTAATCTAATCTAGAATAGAATACCTTCTCTATAGCTGAGACAGATAACCTATCCCTTAATCTACTCTAGAATACCTTCTCTATAGCAGAGACAGATAACCTGTCACTTAATCTACTCTAGAATACCTTCTCTATAGCAGAGACAGATAACCTATCCCTTAATCTAATCTAGAATAGAATACCTTCTCTATAACTGAGACAGATAATCAATCCCTTAATCTAATCTAGAATAGAATACCTTCTCTATAGATGAGAAAAATAACCTATCCCTTAATCTAATCTAGAATAGAACACCTTCTCTATAACTGAGACAGATAACCTGTCCCTTAATCTAATCTAGAATAGAATACCTTCTCTATAACTGAGAGAGATAATCAATCCCTTAATCTAATCTAGAATAGAATACCTTCTCTATATCTGAGACAGATAACCTATCCCTTAATCTAATCTAGAATAGAATACCTTCTCTATAACTGAGACAGGTAATAAATACCTTAATCTAATCTAGAATAGAATACCTTCTCTATAGATGAGAAAGATAACCTATCCCTTAATCTAATCTAGAATAGAACACCTTCTCTATAGCTCAGACAGATAACCTATCCCTTAATCTAATCTAGAATAGAATACCTTCTCTATAGCAGAGACAGATAACCTGTCCCTTAATCTAATCTAGAATAGAATACCTTCTCTATAGCAGAGACAGAAAACCTGTCCCTTAATCTAATCTAGAATAGAATACCTTCTCTATAGCTGAAACAGATAACCTGTCCCTTAATCTAATCTAGAATAGAATACCTTCTCTATAGCTGAGACAGATAACCTATCCCTTAATCTAATCTAGAATAGAATACCTTCTCTATAGCAGAGACAGATAACCAGTCCCTTAATCTAATCTAGAATAGAATACCTTCTCTATAGCTGAAACAGATAACCTGTCCCTTAATCTAATCTAGAATACCTTCTCTATAGCTGAAACAGATAACCTGTCCCTTAATCTAATCTAGAATACCTTCTCTATAGCTGAGATAGATAACCTGTCCCTTAATCTAATCTAGAAAAGAATACCTTCTCTATAGCTGAGACAGATAACCTATCCCTTAATCTAATCTAGAATAGAATACCTTCTCTATAGCAGAGACAGATAACCTGTCCCTTAATCTAATCTAGAATAGAATACCTTCTCTATAGCTGAGACAGATAACCTGTCCCTTAATCTAATCTAGAATAGAATACCTTCTCTATAGCTGAGACAGATAATCAATCCCTTAATCTAATCTAGTATAGAATACCTTCTCTATAGCTGAGACAGATAACCAGTCCCTTAATCTAATCTAGAACAGAACACCTTCTCTATAGCTGAGACAGATAACCTGTCCCTTAATCTAATCTAGAATAGAATACCTTCTCTATAACTGAGACAGGTAATAAATACCTTAATCTAATCTAGAATAGAATACCTTCTCTATAGATGAGAAAGATAACCTATCCCTTAATCTAATCTAGAATAGAACACCTTCTCTATAGCTCAGACAGATAACCTATCCCTTAATCTAATCTAGAATAGAATACCTTATCTATAGCAGAGACAGATAACCTGTCCCTTAATCTAATCTAGAATAGAATACCTTCTCTATAGCTGAGACAGATAACCTGTCCCTTAATCTAATCTAGAATAGAATACCTTCTCTATAGCTGAAACAGATAACCTGTCCCTTAATCTAATCTAGAATAGAATACCTTCTCTATAGCTGAGACAGATAACCTATCCCTTAATCTAATCTAGAATAGAATACCTTCTCTATAGCAGAGACAGATAACCAGTCCCTTAATCTAATCTAGAATAGAATACCTTCTCTATAGCTGAAACAGATAACCTGTCCCTTAATCTAATCTAGAATACCTTCTCTATAGCTGAGACAGATAACCTGTCCCTTAATCTAATCTAGAATAGAATACCTTCTCTATAGCAGAGACAGATAACCTGTCCCTTAATCTAATCTAGAATAGAACACCTTCTCTATAGCTGAGACAGATAACCTGTCCCTTAATCTAATCTAGAATACCTTCTCTATAGATGAGACAGATAACCAGTCCCTTAATCTAATCTAGAATAGAATACCTTCTCTATAGCTCAGACAGATAACCTATCCCTTAATCTAATCTAGAATAGAATACCTTCTCTATAGCAGAGACAGATAACCTGTCCCTTAATCTAATCTAGAATAGAATACCTTCTCTATAGCTGAGACAGATAACCTGTCCCTTAATCTAATCTAGAATAGAATACCTTCTCTATAGCTGAGACAGATAACCTATCCCTTAATCTAATCTAGAATAGAATACCTTCTCTATAGCAGAGACAGATAACCAGTCCCTTAATCTAATCTAGAATAGAATACCTTCTCTATAACTGAGACAGATAATCAATCCCTTAATCTAATCTAGAATAGAATACCTTCTCTATAACTGAGACAGGTAATCAATCCATTAATCTAATCTAGAATAGAATACCTTCTCTATAGATGAGAAAGATAACCTATCCCTTAATCTAATCTAGAATAGAACACCTTCTCTATAGCTCAGACAGATAACATATCCCTTAATCTAATCTAGAATAGAATACCTTCTCTATAGCAGAGACAGATAACCTGTCCCTTAATCTAATCTAGAATAGAATACCTTCTCTATCGCTGAGACAGATAACCTGTCCCTTAATCTAATCTAGAATAGAATACCTTCTCTATAGTTGAAACAGATAACCTGTCCCTTAATTTAATCTAGAATAGAATACCTTCTCTATAGCTGAGACAGATAACCTGTCCCTTAATCTAATCTAGAATAGAATACCTTCTCTATAGCTGAAACAGATAACCTGTCCCTTAATCTAATCTAGAATAGAATACCTTCTCTATAGCTGAGACAGATAACCTGTCCCTTAATCTAATCTAGAATAGAATACCTTCTCTATAGCTGAGACAGATAACCTATCCCTTAATCTAATCTAGAATAGAATACATTCTCTATAGCGGAGACAGATAACCAGTCCCTTAATCTAATCTAGAATAGAATACCTTCTCTATAGCGGAGACAGATAACCTGTCCCTTAATCTAATCTAGAATAGAATACCTTCTCTATAGCTGAGACAGATAACCAGTCCCTTAATCTAATCTAGAATAGAATACCTTCTCTATAGCTGAAACAGATAACCTGTCCCTTAATCTAATCTAGAATAGAATACCTTCTCTATAGTAGAGAC
>JAVLUX010000041.1:28956200-28981200 GCA_032164185.1 Moxostoma hubbsi
CCCCGTTAGAGGACAGGGAGGAGATAACAATGGTTTTACTACAGTAACATTAGTTCAGCTTTGGTGTTGTGTAAGTAAAATCACACTTACCTCCATAGTTTTACGACAGTGACCATATTTTAACCATCATTTTTGTAGCAAAATCAGAGCTTAAATATCGAAAAGCTAAAATATGGTAATACAAATCATAATCATGCTGCCAAAAACAGCTTTACTCTAGTAAAATTGTTTGTAAAATGTAGCTTGTTGTTAATATAGTTTTTTAGGGGCTCTGTAAGATCTTATCATTTGTGACTGAGCATTAACCCATTAACTAACCTATCAGAAGTCTCTGTGGCCTGTTTCATAAAGGTGTCTTCATGTCGAATCATCATCTGCTGTAAAAACGATCTCATCATCACTGAAAGCAAGATGCCTACGTTACTTGGCCAGCAAAAGTGAGTGAAATGGTGTCGTAATCAAACAAGGTTTTTAAATTGAATGTTAGTTGATCAAACGTACCTCCCTAACCTAAAGCTATAACCTAAACCTAACCTACAGTGTCCTAAAACGCGGCATGAAAAGCGAAGCCACCGTGTCATTTTGTGTCCACGCGTCCAGAGTCCATCACACTATGAGGTGAGCTACTGCGCAAGCAGGGCTGGACTGGTAATCTGGCGTACCGGGCATTTTCCAGGTGGGCCGATGCACTTTGGGGGCAATCAGAGGTGGACTGGCCATCGGGAGAACCGGGCCGGCCGGTGGGTCGACCACGAAACGTGCCAAATGGGCCGCGACAAGCTAAAATGAGCCACCGTGTTATGCAAAACGGACCACAAAAATGGCACCACGATATGCAGAAAAGGACAGCGAACGCCCCCAATCAACATTTGGCCCAGTTGCTATGTAAAATCCCGGGACGATTTCTCTTCCCGGTCCAGCCCTGTGCACAAACTATTCACATTAGAGTAAGCGTGTATATGTAGGCGAGAACGCAATACAAGCACTAAAATGTGTCGTTTTCTCAAATGATGCGTTATAGGAAGTGTTTCGATATCAAAGCGGTGAGTGAATAATAGAGTGACAAATACGTGTTTATAATGTCATAATCAGCCCTTACAGTCATGATGTGGCACGGTGGAGGGCGGGTCGTGACTCAACACGCCCGGTCCCGCCCTCCACCGTGCCACACATGACTTTTGTGAAAGTGAATAAAACGCACAGTTGCATCACCAGTGTTCGTTTGGAAACTGTGGCAAAACGTAAAAACTGCTTATAGTAGCAGTCATCATAGAGACCATATTTCACTCACGACTCATGTGCGAGGTCATTTGGCACAGCAGAATACCTATCCAACTAAAACGACCAACTATTTTGGATTCCTCGTTAAAAACCAATCGCCCCCCCCCCCCCCCAGGCCTTCATTAATGTTCCACCTTAAGTCTTTCTGTTCTCCCTCGTTCTCCTTCAGCAATCTAATGGAGCAGAAAGACAAACAGCAATCACAACACACGCTCAAAAGAGAAAGAGTCACCGCTGGGCCGCTCTCAACGCATTCAATGGCACTTTTCTCTCTCTGTCGAGCGCTCTGTGGATCTGTGCCTCTCTTGAACCTTCTCTCGCTCTCTCCGTCCGTCTTTTGTCCCTCCCCCTGATGTTAACTACAGGGGCCCAGAGGCTATGCTAATTAATGGCCCTGCTCTCGGGCCCCTGGACCAGCCTCAGATCCAGTGTAATGAAGAGATTAAGTGGCTGTATTAAGACCTATTTAACCTCCAGCACTTGCCCTGTTTCAATACGCATTAAAGAGCTCTTTAAACGGAGTGGCAGTCTCAATTAACGCACACAAAGGCTAACACGCAGAAAGCGGGGTTTTTATATTATTGCTGGGGGGTAAGCATCTGCCCAACACGCTCAGAGAGAGAGAGAGAGAGACCGAGTGCTGCGGCCCCCGGCGATGACATCAGCAATCACAGGGTCAGAGAGAGACTTCAATGCACAACAACCTGCATTTGCATACGTGCATGTTTGCGTTCACGTCTTTATAGCAAAGCTGGGAACTTTAGAGTCAAGCTATTTATTGTTCAGGTACAACAAGATAAGATAAAATAAGATTACTTCCAATACTATTGTCATGGTAACCTTTGACATGCATTACACATCTTCAACAATGATCATATTTTTATTTAACAGCATTTCATAAATTTGTATAAAAATAGAATGATTTATCAGTTCATAATGAGTTGACTAGTGTTAATGTATAAAACGTACATTTATTAGTATCCCAAGTAGGTCTCCGAGATGTCCGTTTCAGAACTTATCGTCTGGAAAGCATCACAATCTAATTAACATCTGCTAAACATCTTAAAAAGAGCAGATTTACAATCATTCTTAATCATGAACGTCTCAAAGTCATCTGCTGGATGTCTCATTGACATCCGAGAGGAAAAGTCTTTCAGACGTATTGCAGAGGACCATAATATCTTAATATCTTATTAAAATGGCATGTTCTTGTCAAACCAGTCTAGCTACTTAATGTCAGATTGCATAAGACATTAGTTCAAGTACTTTTCCAATACTAGTTAGTTCTACTAGTTCTTATACTACTACTATATAATCTAATCTCCGCTAGTCAAGTTAAACTAGTCAAGCTACTTATCTTCAGACCTTATAATACGAGTTCTAACACTAGCTAGCTATTTGTTGTAATACTAGCATCTGTGCTAATGTCTTCATATTAAAGCTAGGAACTGTATACCAAATACTAGTCAAGTCAAAGTAAAAGCTAACTGTAATGCTAATTGCTAACTGCCATATTGACAATAAAGATTTGTTTAATCTAATAGTAGTTCTAATAATAATATAATCATGCAGAGTAAAAGCTAAGTGTAATGCTAATCGCTAACTGCCATATTGACAATAAAGATTCATTTAATCTAATCTAATAGTAGTTCTAATAATAATGTCATCATGCAGAGTAAAGGCTAACTGTAATGCTAATCGCTAACTGGCAAATTGACAAAGATTAATATAATTTAATCTAACAGTAGTTCTAATAATAATGTCATCATGCAGAGTAAAAGCTAACTGTAATGCTAATCGCTAACTGCCATATTGACAATAAAGATTCATTAAATTTAATCTAATAGTAGTTCTAATAATAATGTCATCATGCAGAGTAAAAGCTAAGTGTAATGCTAATCGCTAACTGCCATATTGACAATAAAGATTAATTAAATTTAATCTAATAGTAGTTCTAATAATAATGTCATCATGCAGAGTAAAAGCTAACTGTAATGCTAATCGCTAACTGTCATATTGACAATAAAGATTAATTTAATGTAATAGTAGTTCTAATAATTGTACTAATGACAAAGGCAAGCTGGGATCTTTATAATTTGATCTCCACTAGTGAAGTCAAACCAGTCAAGATACTTTTTGTCAGATAATTAAGAGATTAGTTCCAATACTTGGTCAAATACGAGTTAGCTCTAAATCTAATTGTTGTCTAGTTGTAGCATCAACTGTGCTAATGTCTTTATACCAAACCTGACTTCTCTAATCAAGATAGTGAAGCTATTTATTGTCATTGTACAGGTGCAATATAAACACTAAAACCAATTCTACTGTTATTGTGCAGAGTAAAGCTAATGCTAACTATCACATCAACAATGAAGATTAATTTAATCTAATACTAGTTACATAATTATGATACTAGCAACTGATGACAAAGGCAAAAAAAGTGTCTTTAACAGAATTTGCCTCTTGACGATTTACTTTTGATGAATTAACTTTAGTCATAGTGTCTGAATTTAGTGTCTCATACTTGTCTTTCAGTAAAACTATGAAATGGAAGTTTTTCACAAGGATGCATATGCATGCTTTACGCACACACAAATACACACACAGTGAAATCTATTTTCTAAGTTGATCTCTGGAGATGCTGCAAAGCGCAAAGAAGGTGTCATGCCAGATCCCCTACTGAACAATACTTCCATTGTTCACTTCGGTAAAGCAAGCTGTCACTGAGGCACGCTTCCCTCTTGTCTCTTTTTGTCGCCCACCATTCGTTTGTTGGTGAGGCGATGTGGCCCCAGTGGGGGGGCAAATACGTCACACGTGGCAGCACCCTAAACTTAGACATCTCTGCAAAGTCAGTAACGAGGGTGTTTTGTTTTTGTTTTCCACAGGAGCAGACCGACACACCACAACACAAAAAAAGTCCCTGTCCAATTCACACACAATTAACGTTGACCACTGACCAGTCACTTCAGCGTTCTAGGACATTCCTCAGCTCGTTAAATTATATTAAGTGCCTATTATAATTCTCTCTTCTTTCTCTGCTTGTTTAACAATTAGGTCTGTTTCACACGTAGAGGAAAGGGCTGTAAAGTGTTAATGAGCCCACAGATCTCAGGACGAGCCGCACACACACACACACACACACACACACACACACACACAAGCGCGCGCATGCGAATGCTAATCCCTATCATTACGAAAAACCTTTTCGTTTTTACTGAGAGACCTCAGAGAGAGTGGCAATGGCCACAAACACACTTAACCCGTATTTTCAGCATTCAGAAAAACAACCACCATGTGTGAAGTAAACAGAGAAATCACGTTAAAAGCAAGAGGATCAGTCAATGCAAGTCGCTACACTCGCCCTTTACCGCTATGAGGAAATGAGGTGGTACTGCAATAACCCCCCCTCCGAAAGACATATTAAAAGAACAATTCAGACAGAAATGAAAATGATGTGATCAATTACACACCCTAATCTTGTACAAAGCTGAATGACTTTCTTTCTGTGGAACACAAGGGGAGTTGCTAGTCATCATATTAGCCTCAGTCTTCCTCTTTTTTTCTATATAATGATGCTGAAAAGTCTGTCAGTCCCAAAAACTGCCTAAAACACACAACGTCTCGCACCTCAAGCTTTATCAGAGACTTTAAGTCGACAATGAGAAACAGACGCTAGCGATGTAGCGAGCACGTAGCACGTTTAACACTAATGGATTTCCACGATGCCAAGACGAATTGTGACCATAAAAATATCTCCCCCGTCGCAAGCCACTACCAAAGACATACAAAAGTCCCCTCTTCAGTTGAGTTCATTAAGCTAACGCTAAGCAGGACGCATGATTCCTGTTAGCGTCCAGCGGTACAGTGTGCATCCTGCTCAAACTTCCCCACTGGCCGAGTCCTAAACCAGCACCACGAGACACATCACACTCCATTAGGGTCTAGCGTGCTAGCCTTTTACCGCTAGCCCCTGGCCCTCAGAGAGGGAGGGGCTTGTGTGTATGATTGACAGCTGACAGGAGGGAAAGTGAGTTGCAGTAAGATGCTCACGCTTGAGAAGAGGCTTTCTGCAGATGGGATGTGACATCGCGACACAAACAGGAAGATCTGCGTTCATCTCTTCATTACACACTCCAGTGATACTGTCACTCACGCTCGCAATCACACGGACTGCTGGGAGGAGACCGTGTACAGTATGGGACACCGAACCGCGGGCTGGTGTGGGGTGATACCCTCGCCGTCAGTGTGTTAAGTGTTCTTGCTTTAGCACGGAGCGATTCAAAATCATAATGTTGAACTGCCGAGATCAAGGGAACAAGAAACATCATCACAAGGCTACTAGCTCTTTAGAACCCGCAACCAGTTATGTTGGCCTCAGTACAAAGCTAAAATAAATAATTATGTCTCGAGTATATGAACGTTTATGAACATCAGTTGAGTAGATGTATGATGTTCTAATGGCCCCACATTGGCTGATGTCACAATTAAAAAGTAATTTCTGCTAAATTCTCTACTCGTGCTTTAGGCTATTTGTAGTAAAATGATCCACGTTGGCCGCATTGCACTGTGCTACTGCATTAATGGAGAGATGTGATGTGAGAAAAATAGTCAAGAGGTGACCACAAAGCTTCTTCAGCACACACCAACACAGTCACACCTCCACCAGAGAGAGGAATCCCCCAGCATGCACCTCACATGTATCACCAGTTCTCCGATGAGCTGTCATTAGCATGCAAGCTTCAGCGAAGGTGTTAAACCACACAAATGACTGTGAGATTAAACTTTCCCTCTCTTTCCCTATCTGTCAATCAGTCTTTAAATATTATAGACATCTGAATGGCAAGGTACGGATCAGAAATCACGGCTAAAGATGAAGATGGACAGATGTCATGTTGTATCGTGGCCAAGCGACGGGTGACTGAGTCAAATGTCCTAGTACAAGCTAGATATTAAAAATGATAGAAACACTAGTGAACTAGTCGGTCATTTGAGAGTGAATGAGATGAGAGGTGTCGTTCCTGAACAAATTTAATGTACTGGTATATTTGCGAACGAAATTAACGATTTGGCCATCTTGTTTGCTCGGTTTGGCATGTGAGTCAATGGCGTTCAACAAGCAGAGAAAGGGGTGAAATGCTCTGAAGACAAGTTTAAAGGTAAGACATCATTCTCACATTTAGGAATGTGAAATGACAATGAATTACGGATGGAAATGTTTTGCTTTGGTGCGCAATGCAAGATATTATTAGGCTTTTCTTGACCTTGTTCTCTTGTCTTGGTAAAAAATTAAGCCCAGCATTTGACAAAATATAGGGAAATGAAGACCTGCCATTTAAGGTGAAAATGGCTACGGTGTTTAAACTCTATTTTTAAAGTGTCTTTGTTCATTTGAAGCCATGCAGATTACATTTGTGTTGTATTTAAAGACTTACTAAAGAGTGAGCCAATAGTATGTGGAGGAGCATGTCATTGATAGGGCCCACTGAATGAGTACACCCATTGGTTTGAACTAGTCGGTCATGTCATTCATGAACAAAGATTTGCTAACCAGCTGAACGAGAGGAGCTACATGCCATTCGTTCAGTTCGGTTCAATGTTATGACTGAAAAGAAGGTCATTTGGCGCCATCTACAGGTGCAAAGGTGTAACTTAAAGAAACGCTTGATGAACGAATCAATGAACAAATCTTTTTGGTGAATGGAATCAAAGAATCAAGTCACTTAAATGAATCGAAATCACCACCACTTTTGTTTAGTGATGTTCTTAACAATGTAATCAGTGAGGCTGAAACAGAAAACAAATCTAGAGTTACTGCAAACTTGCTTGCCACAAATTCCCCACTCATTATTTTCACATGCAAATCCACTTGTTGTTCACCACAAATATTTGCCAGAAGTTTGTAGCTCTTCACTGTTAGTTGTGAACCCACAGCAAACCAAATGGTGAGTTTGCGATTCATATACAACATGGCTGAGAGCATAGTATATTTTCTAAGTACATAGAGTATAGTGCAACATTTGGGACACAGCTAATGACAATAATAGCAAAATCAAATGTAAAATGCAATGCAGGGACTTCTGAGAACACTTCTGAGTGATAGCATGGTTCTGAAACTGGTTTAATGAAACGAACCGTCCACACTAATGAATCGAACTTGCAATTTATAGCCACTGAAATATACTAAAGCAGAGCATAACTACTGAAATGTATGTTTCTCACTATAGAACTTCCATTGGGAACGGTACGTCCTCATTTAAGTGTGTGTATATATATGTCTGAGTATGTGTACTGTATCTGTGGGTGTGTGTGCGTGTGTGTAAAATGAAACAGCACACTGATCAGGAGGTGATAATGAGCTCGAGTCATACAGTGAGTGAGTGCTGTCACTCATTCTGTCCGTCACCCTCTCTGATCGGCCAAATGGGAAAAATGAAACTGCTGAGCAGACGGGCACCCAGAACGTGCTGATGTCACATCCTGTGGCCCCCGGCCCTGTCATATGACTCAGTGCCCCCTACTGAGAATTTAACGTGACAACAATCTAGCATACCTAACACTTACTAAACCTAACCTTTACTGAGCTTAAAACTTACTAAACTAAACAAAACTAACCTTAACTAACCCTAACCCCAACTAACCCTAACTCTTGCTAAACCTAACCTTGTTTCATGGAGCATTGGGTTTAGGGTTATGGTTAGTAAGGGTTAGGTTATAAAGGGTTAGTTGGCATTAGGGTTAGTTCAGTTCACATAGGTTTAGTTTAGTAAGTTTTAAGCTCAGTAAAGGTTAGGTTTAGTTTTGGTTAGGTTTAGTAAGTGTTATGGTTAGTAAGGGTTAGGTTTAGTTGGGGTTATTTAGGGTTAGGGTTTGTTAAGGTTAGGGCTAGTTGTGGTTAGGTTAGTAAGGGTTATTCTAGTAAGGCTTAGTGTTAGGGTTAGTTGGCATTAGGGTTAGTTAAGTTTACTTAGGTTTAGTTTAGTTAGTTTTAAGCTTAGTAAAGGTTAGGTTTAGTTTTGGTTAGGTTTAGTAAGTGTTATGTTAGTAAGGCTTAGTGTTAGGGATAGTTGGCGTTAGGTTAGTTAAGGTTACTTAGGTTTAGGGTTTGTTAAGGTTAGGGTTAGTTGTGGTTAGGTTAGTAAGTGTTATGGTTAGTAAGGGTTAGGATTAGTTGGGGTTATTTAGGTTTTGGGTTTGTTAACGTTAGGGCTAGTCGGGGTTAGGTTAGTAAGGGTTATGCTATTAAGGCTTAGGGTTAGTTGGGGCTAGTGTTAATGTTAGTTAGGTTTAGATTAGTAAGGTTTAAGCTTAGTAAAGGTTAGGGTTAATTGGGGTTAGTGTTAGTGTTAGTTAAGTTTAGTTAGGTTTAAGTTAGTATGGTTTAAGCTTAGTAAAGGTTAGGTTTAGTTGTGGTTAGGTTTAGTAAGTGTTGGGGTTAGTAAGGGTTAGGGTTATTTAATGTTATTTAGGTTTAGGTTAGTAAGGTTTAAGCTTAGTAAAGGGTTAGGTTTAGTTGTGGTTAGGTTTAGTAATTGTTGGGGTTAGTAAGGGTTAGGGTTAGTTGGGGTTACTTAGGTTTAGGGTTTGTTAAGGTTAAGGTTAGATGTGGTTAGGTTAGTAAGTGTTATGTTAGTAAGGCTTAGTGTTAGTGATAGTTGGCGTTAGGTTAGTTAAGGTTACTTAGGTTTAGGGTTTGTTAAGGTTAGGGCTAGTCGGGTTAGGTTAGTAAGGGTTATGCTATTAAGGCTTAGGGTTAGTTGGGGCTAGTGTTAGTTAATGTTAGTTAGGTTTAGATTAGTAAAGTTTAAGCTTAGTAAAGGCTAGGTTTAGTTGTGGTTAGGTTTAGTAAGTGTTGGGGTTAGTAAGGGTTAGGGTTAGTAAGGGTTAGGGTTAGTTGGGGTTATTTAGGGTTAGGTTTGTTAAGGTTATTGTTAGTTGTGGTTAGGTTTAATAAGAGTTAGGGTTAGTTGGGGTTACTTAGGTTTAGGGTTTGTTAAGGTTAAGGTTAGATGTGGTTATGTTAGTAAGGCTTAGTGTTAGTCATAGTTGGCGTTAGGTTAGTTAAGGTTACTTAGGTTTAAGGTGTGTTAAGGTTAGGGTTAGTTGTGGTTAGGTAATAAGGGTTATGTTAGTAAGGCTTAGGGTTATTTAGGCTTATGGGGTTGATGTCCTACTTTGTACTCTAATAGTTCATTCTATACAGAAGTGTTATTGTTAAAACTTACAGATACTTCTTGTTGTAAACCTGATGATGGTTTAGAAACAGATTTACCCAATGATCGGCTTATGTTAAATTATTCCTAACAACTTTATTGCTATTTCACGATGCATCAGAAGATTCATAGGTAAAATCTAACACACATGATTCTAAATTTCTTCTTCTCAAGTATGTACAAGAAATCAGAGCTCATTATGGACTCTATAGATGTGTCTATTCATTAGCTTCAAAAGGGTGTCATGCTCATGAATTATGCTAACAGGATCTAATTAGCAGATGCAAATGAGGTTAGTCAAAATTGCAGAGAAAAGACAGAAGAAAAGCTCCATGGGATAGTTGGAGTGCCACAACTCACGAATGCCCCCACGCTGGGCACCAAATGTGATGTTTCGCCCCTGCTGCTTTCTCTTACCGGAGACTGGACCGAACCATAAACATGGGCAAAGGGGAGCGGGTGAGGGCAAGGGATATGCGCAAAAACTCTACGAAACTCTATACATAAAAACTCGAAGGCTATGCACCTGACATTTACAAGTACTACTGCGGAACGTGGGGGATATTTCTGAAGTCGGAACACTTCTCTGAACATTTCACGGCAGCTGATGGAACTCCGGAATCCGGATGCAAGAACTCACCAAAGGCAGCCGCCCACCAGTGCCTGCCATTATGACATCAGTGGGCCCGACTCCAGGCTGCTGGCACGGGTGCAGAGAGCTGCTTGCCTTCTGGCCTGCCCAGGATGGGTGCGGGCTGGTCGACAGGGCCGGGGTCAAAGCCCCCTCTGCCCGAGAGTGAAGCTACACACACTGTAGGTCAGGGGTTCGGGGGGCTTGACCCCTCGTAAGGAATGTTGGAAGACAGAGAAGGGCAGTGACCGTGCATAAACGCACACGGTGCAGAGCGTGCAACTGTGGCTACCCTTCCTGTGACCAATAGGGCCAAGAAAGCATGCCAGCATGTGTGTGTGTGTGTGTGTGTGTGGCCGTCATCATTGAATGAGCGCGGCGTGTGTGTGCAGTGCCAGGTTAGCACATGAAGGTGAAATTAGTAATGCAGCTGATACACACACACACACACATCCATTGAATGGGTAAATAAGCTCAGCTCACATCTCTGCATGTATGGAAGACTAAAAAATGTTACCACAATCAAGTATACTATCTATAAAAACACATTTAAACATCTAATTTCACTGAATTTGAAACTTTGCACCAGGCCTTCATGAAGGAAATGTGCTGCGTTGCAACATAAATGTGACTTCCTTGGTTAAGCGACTCCCTCGATTCTTGAGGAACATCTATGTTCACAAACATATATAAGCAGCTGTTTACCTGTCAAGCAGGACTAATCTTCCAGCATCCCTTCAACACAGATCCAACCTTTATATTGAACTTCTCTATCATGCAATTAACTAACTTCCATTCATTGAGAAAACAGAGACGAAATGACAGCTTGAATCAAGTCTTGTGTTGGATATGAAAATAATTGCCTGATTTACTCCATTGCAAGTTCAAGTTTATTTATAAAACACATTTAATAACAAATATTGCATCCAAAGTGCTGAATAAAATGTCTTCAATCAAGATTTACATTTACATTTATGCATTTGGCAGATGCTTTTGTCCAAAGTGACTTACAGTGCACTTATTACAGGGACAATCCCCCCGGAGCTTAAGTGCCTTACTCAAGGACACAACGTTGGTGACTGTGGGGATCAAACCAGCAACCTTCTGATTACCAGTTATGTGCTTTAGCCCACTACGCCACCACCACTCCTTAATTTTAAGATTTAAAATATAGACAGTGAGGAAGAAGACCTACCAACAAATGGAAGTGCATTCCACAACCTGGGGGCCGCAACTACAAACGCCCGACCACCTTTGGTTTTCAAACGGGAGCGAGGAACAGAGAGGAGAAACTGATTTGATGATTGAAGAGACCTAGTTGCAGAATGTGGTTGAAGTAGATCAGCAATATACTGAGGGGCTAGACCATTATAAGCATATAGCAGAACCTTAAATAACTGGTAACCAATGTAGGGAAGCGAGAACTGGGGTAATATGCTCTCTTTTCTTAGTATCCGTTAGAAGTCTAGCTGCTGCATTTTGGACTACTTGCAGACGTGAACAAGATGACTGAGACAAACCCACATATAAGGTGTTGCACTAATCCAGCCGAGGTGTAATAAAGAGCATGAATCATCATTTCCAGGTCCTTCAGTGAGATAAACTTTTTAATTGAGCAATATACCTTTAAAAAAAGCTTCCTTTAACAACAGCATTTATCTGCTTACCAAATATTAAGTCTGAATCAAAGATGACTAATCAAAGATTCTTAACTCCTTTATGCATGGTTAAAGACAGAGTGGTTTTCAGTGTCAGCGATACATAATGAAGAGACAAAAGCAATGAGTTTCATCCTCATTAAGCATGAGGACGTTTTCAGATATCCATAATTTAACTTCCTCAAGACAGATGAGATCGCTGATAGAACAACAATCATTAGACCTGACAGGAAGATCACATTGTGTGTCATCGTCATAACAATGATAAGTGACACTGTCACGACCGGCTCAAAGCCGTGAAAAATGAGTGGAGGACATAGTGAAGTTGGTCAGGTTGTAAACAATATTTATTAACATAAATAGGAAAATATATAGAACAGGAAATCAACTACAACAAAACTACCATTTCTGTCTGAAAAGCGATGTTAAAATGTCAGACCGAACTAAGATCAAAGTAAAGGCAAAGGTAAACAAACCCAACACAAAAAGAACAGGAGCAACTCCCAAGAGTCTTGCAGCTCTGAAGATCTCCAAAAGTCTCCATCAACGTTCTCAAAGCCTAAGCTTATATACAGATGCACATCACTGATGCTCCTACACAGCTGTACATCATTCTCTTGATGAGACTCCCAGCCACACCCACAGCGGGAACAACCGGAGACCAGTCACACACTGTACTTCTGAAAGATTGAGCCTAAAGGAAGCATATAAAGAGAAAAAAGCAGAGGACCCAACACGGAGCCTTCCGGGATGCCACATGTGATCAGTGTTGAAGATGAGAAGTGATTATCCATTATTATAGTGATTAGAAAAAGTTCTTAAGATATGAGGAAAACCAGTTTAATGCAACTTCCTGGATGCCAACCACCTTCTCAAGATGATTTAAAATAATGGAGCGATCGATCGTTTACTGGAGTATAAAAGGATAAAAATGGCCCCATTGCCAGAATCCAGGGAAACTAAAATATCATCAGTCTCCTTTAACAGTGCAGTCTCAGTACTATGCATTGGCCTAAAGCCTGAAGTTTGAAGCTGCGAATAAACCACCTAAACCACATTTTCCAAGATTTTGGATAGAAAAGGCCATTTTGAAATTGGCCTAAAATTCTTAAACACTGTAGGGTCAAGATGAGGTTTAACCACAGCATGTTTAATGCTGGTAGGAACCATAACTGTTGATTATGGCCAACATAATGGGGGCAACAGAAATATAAACATCTTTGAGCGACCCTGATGGTATGACATCAATTGGAGAATTAGCAGTTTCAATAACGAAACTATATCCGCCAGTTGGGCAAATGAGACAGGGTCAGTATGGGAGGTAGCGTGGATTCAGAGTAAACCACAACTGGGCACAAGATGTGTGTTCTAATGTCCTGAATGTTTTTGCAGTTTAATCTGGATGTCTCGTTTTGTCATTGTGGCCCATATAGCAGCGATTGAAACACAGGCCTGAACCATTGACAAGATCTAACTCTAGATATGAATCATATCCGGGATATTTCTGTGTGCAAATATAGTCAGAACATTCAAGAGTAGAATGAGTAAAAAACACGGTGGATTGATGCATTTACGTAAAATGAATATTCCATGCGTCCCCTAAAGCAACAATTTACAAACTTTCCCTCACTCCTTTATTTTAATAATACCATTGTTTACTTAACAGTAATATATTTACTCAAGTAGATCTTTTTTACTTCACATGCTGTGCTAATACATTTTAATGCATTGATTTGTTTTATGCAAATGTACATTTTTGTTTTTAAATATCTAGTGCACAAATACAAAATAATGAAATACCTCTTTACATGCCTCATTTTTAGTTTCAAAGAGGCACAGGGATTTTAAAAGTCCCCCTACACCTTCCATTTGAAAGCTTAAATCTTATGAAATAACCCAAGACTGTACGATTTAACTACATTTCTACATTTTCTGAAGAAAACGTTAGTGGTACTTGTCCCTGCAAAACTCGCCTCTGTGGTGCTAGAGTGTTGTGGATGGTTGCCAGGGCATCACTGTTTGGTTGTTTGGGAGTTCTTGGTGGTTGTTTAAAATAATATTTTGGGTTAAATACAGGTTAAGCTTAGTTGACAACATTTGTGGCATAATGTTGATGTTGACTCGTTCCTCCTTTTCTTTAAATGTGTGTTCCAGTGAGACACTTCCAATGGAAGTCAATAGGGTTTAATCTGTAAACATTAAAATACTGTTTCAAAAGTATAGACACAAGACATAAACAAATATGAACGTGATGTTACCATGATAAAATCACTTTCTAAGCGCATCTGTGTGAAGTTATATTAATTTTTACCATTCTGCTATGACAATGTTCTGGCAACAAACCCTAAAAGCCTAAAAGGACTGTATAAATTACAATTTACAGCTGAAATACAATAAGTAATAACAGAAGAATTAATGTAATCGCTTTTATAAACTCATAAGCTTCGCATATCTGCCTTTAAACCCTCCAAAATTTGGCCCCAATAGCCACGTTGCCACTGTCGGGCCGAATGAGGGCACGTTAGTGCGTGCCAGGGCCAGTTGTATTCCCACGGTCACTTCCAGGCATTCATCGTGCCTCTTTCGGGCTGTCTAGATTTGACAGCGATTACCCTTGGGCCAAACGAGGCCAACTGGGGATTTAGGTGGCATCAATGTTGAAGGCGGAGTTGAACATGCTAGGTTGTGTATCTAGTACTCAACGGTACAGGTTTAGAAAAATATGTAAACAATGCGGATACAGTACAAATCTGTTAAAATGCACAATGGACAACGCGGTGCCCACAATAATGACTTTTTATGGTTTGAAATCATGGATAGTATGCTGGGACATCATGGAGAGACCACTCGGGACACCATGGCAGTAACAGATGCGGAGTTGTCAATGCTTATCTTGCTAGCTAGCTAATGTTTACAAACGATATAAACTCGATTTTCTAGATAACATGATACGGCAGCTTGAGGTGAAATGGGTGAGTGTTAGTGCAATGCTGCAGGGCATTCGGCTCAATGGTGGAAACATCTTTATGGGTCTAAACTCATGAAGAGAAAGAGTCCAGCATTGCATAGCAGTCGTAGCCTGCATGAGCCAACCGCCTGCACACGCAGTGTACTTTTAAAGGCTAGCATTCGACTGTACGCAGTTGCTAAGCGTTCACTTCCAAACCGAAGTATATTTCAGGCTTAGTCTCTGTGATAGTCTGATCTCTAGATATTCATTGCAAGTTTATGGGACTGTTTTGGGGTGTTTTTGCCCTTTAACACCCACCGGGTACAAATAATAAGTCAATTGGAAAAGTAACAGTAAATCTTTCCTAAACAGGCAGCATGAATTCCGAGGTGTGGTTAGGGGTGTGTACACATCACTATGAGTAATATTGATACTTTATTTAATAAATGCTGCTAATGAATACATGAACTTTTAACCAACAAATGTTTGAACTTTTAAGATCAATTCAGTTTTGTTTTTTTGGTTGAATTCAAATGTTCAGGGCATCATTAAATATACAAACAGTGGCTATATCTCTGTGGATGAGTCACAGCGTTGAGCCGCAGGTGGGTGGAGAGTTCTGGTCACCCACACACCTCTAGATCAGTTCAGTTAACCAGAACTCGCCACGACAGGTGAACCAACCAGCACACATCAGGGCACACAAATGTCATCTAACCACAACCGCCTCTCAATACCTTCACTCACAATACCTGCAGCGTCTGTTGCTGACAGAATGATATCTGCTATTAACATAAATCTTTTACATGTTAATTAAAGACATTATTTAGTCCATTCTGAAGCAGAACGTACCTTTTTAATAGCTTCTAAAGCACATTTAAAAACAATCAGGGTTGACCAAAGTGCTGCCCAACGGCATAAAAGCTAAATAAATATTTGTATTTTGTTTTTGTGAATATATCTTGAATAGAAGTATAATTTCTAGGGCATGTTTTGTTCATTTATTTATTTTCTTAAAAGGACTATTCCGGGTTTGTGGCATAATGTTGATTTGCAGAAAAATGTATTTGGACTCGTTCCTCCTTTTCTTTCAATCTGTGTTCCAGTGAGACACTTCCAATGCAAGTCAATGGGGTTTTTCTTTTAGGGGGGTTTAAAGTCAGAAATGTGATGCTTATAATTTTATAAAAGCACTTATATTCATTCTTCTGTTAAACCCTTTGTGTTATTTGAGCATTAAAGTTCATTACATCAATCGTAATTTTGGGGGTTTTAGGGTTTGTTGTCATGGTAACGAAGTTGTAAAATTGCCTATAAATTTACACAGATGCAGTTAATGACAGTAAAATCATGTTAACACACATATTGTTTACGTCTTGTGTCTATACTTATTAATACAATTATTATTTAATTATTTTTAAACACGATAAAGAATCATATCTTATCTAATTCCACAACAAGGCTCCAAACAAAAACTCAATTAAGGAGCGATTGGCTCCTATAGGGGGAAAAACAGGCGCCAAATATTTTTCATTTTTAACTCCTTCCATTCCTTTTCGTCCCGCAGCTGGCTAACAGTGTAGTCTGTGGAGCATTCTTCGCAATTATGTGATCACGTGCATTTTTATGCTTGTTACTGTCACCGTGTTTTCTCACAGTCTCTTTTTTGAAATGGTTAGTTCCTGCAATGAACTCCGTTTTCCCCGCTATTTCTTTGATATAAACTTTTGTAATGTATCTCGGGAAATGTAATGCAAATTTTAAAATCAAAGGGAGTAAATTTTTACTGTCGCCAATGGCGACCTTGACAGAAATTACACTCACAAATAAATTTATTTGGTCACAAATGCGGCCATTTTTAGTCGCAGTTTGGAGCCCTGCACAAGGATGATGATTTATCGACTTTATAGACATTACATTTTTATCGTCTGTTAATGCTGAACTTCTGTAAAGCTGCTTTGAAACGATGTGTGTTGTGAAAGGCGCTATACAAATAAAATTGACTTGACTTGACTATACTTGTGAAACAGTATTTTAATGTTTACAGATTAAACCCCATTGACTTGCATTGGAAGTGTCTCACTGGAACACATGTTTGTGGTTAATAAATGAATTCAGCATTATGCCTCATATGCTGTCGATTAAGCTTAACTTGTATTGAACAAAGAATATTCCTTAAAATGTAGTGAGGTGTATGCTTAAAACAAGCACACAAAAAAGGGCAAAATATATATTTTTTCAATATATTCTCTCAAATATAATGCAGTTTTGCTTCTCAGTTCAATGTTTTACTTATGTTTGGATATTTGAACTGGAAAACAATACAAAGGCGAGAGGATTTTGGCAGTGTGGACCGATAGTGTCTCAAACAATTCATTACAAAACCAGCTGGAAATGCCATCAGAACCTTCCAAGAAGTCTACTCAGCATCACTGATGGGCAAACATCCATATTTCCCATGCAACACAAAATACCTGGTGATTCCTGTAATTGTCTATGTTCGTTGTGCATGCATCAGGCGTGAGTGTGAACATGACAAAGTGAAAATGAAAGCACAGATTTGTGGTGTTCAGAGCAGCCCACCACAACCCACCCACCTGTCCTCCCCCACTCTCTCTCTCTTGTTCTGCCTGTTGTCACCCGGCCGTCTTGACACCTCCCACTCTCAGGTTTAGAGGCCTGATGACCTCATGGAGGGCTCCCCCTCGCATGGGTGTAGGGCTGAAGGTGTGATTCTGAGCGGATTGATGCTTGAGCTAAACTTGAGCTCAGGACTGATTCTTTTTAATCACACATGCATCAGGACTGATGTTACGTGTTGAGTTTCACCAAGTGGGCCTGTCCCAGTTACCCCACATCAGAATTACAAAAGAATCACAATAACAATCACAACCACGCTCTGCAGAGTTGCAACAACAACAAAAAAACATTATTAAGAACCATTGCTCACTGATCTAACACCACTGAACTTTGACAGAATGATCTGGAGTATAAACCACACAGAAGACTTTCTTTCTTTAGAATGCATCCTGGACAAGATATCAAACTATTATAATGTGTTTATTAATTTATCTATAATCTTAAAATTAGGTTTAGCCAAGAGCCCTCTTCTTGTCATGAACCATTTCTATAAGCTCTTCGGATCTTCAAACTCGACATAAAAAAGCTCTCCCCAATTCCCAATGTGCTCCAAGTCCTCGTGGTGGTGACTCGCCTCAATCCGGGTGGCGGAGGACGAATCTCAGTTGCCTCCACGTCTGAGACCGTCAATCCCGACATCTTATCATGTGACTTGTTGAGCGTGTTCCCATGGAGACGTAGCGCATGTGGAGGCTTCACGCTATTCTCCGCGGCATCCACGCACAACTCACCACACGCCCCACCGAGAGCGAGAACCACATTATAGTGACCACGAGGAGGTTACCCCATGTGACTCTACCCTCCCTAGCAACCGGGACAATTTGGTTGCTAAGGAGACCTGACTGGAGTCACTCAGCACTCCCTGGATTCAAACTCACGACTCCCAGTGTGATAGTCAGCGAGATACTCGTAGAGATACCCAGACAATCCATACATCAATTTTTCAAAATAAAACGAGTGAAAATCAAAAGGCAGCACCAAGGGAGCACTACTATGATATATAAAAACTTTTGAACTTAAATAATATAAAATTTTATTCACATTGCGGTAATGAGAATATCATAATTTGCAATACTGAGGGTCGGTGGGTAAAATGTATGTTGCCATCATTAATTTAATATAATGGCCCTATAAACTAATTTCTGACTTGATTTTAGAGTAAAATTGGACCTGGACATTTTCTTTACCGGTTTCGAAGGAATCTCACACAAACTAAAAAGTAGCCTAAATATGAGATATTAAAAGCCGAAAGCTGTACTTGATCTTATATATGTAAAATAAAATTAAAAAAAATGACCATATTGTTGTCTTTATAATTTAGCCTTGGGAACACAATTTTTCTTTGCATGTCAACGTCACAGTTTAATATAGATAAAATGTTTCTCTCCACGTGGAATGTTAATGGCCTGTGTTACCCTATAAAAAGAAGGAAGGTTGTATCTTTTCTTAAGCGTAAAAAATTTGATATAATGTTCCTTCAAGAAATGCACCTTTCTTCACATGAAGCTGAAAAACTTGGCAGAGCATGGGGAGGGGGCATGTGTTTTTTTAGTGCTGGTTCGAGTAAGAGCATGGGAGTCATCACACTGATAAGTAAACATTTACAATTTAATTGTCTCAAACAGATCAAAGATAATTTAGGAAGAGTCATTATTGTTTTGGCTGAAATACAGAGGCAAAATCAGAGTCATTAATGAAAGTTGAACTACCACCAACCATGACAAGCCCTGAACCATCTAATTCCTAAAAAAAGATAAGGACTCAAATGAATAACCTTCCCCAATAAAACTTATCGTCCAATTTCACTGATCCATAAAGATGTAAAAATATTGTCTAAAATTCTGGCTACTAAAGTAATCCCAAGCCCATGTTTATGATATCCATTACAGATAAATTGTGTTTTTTAAGACCATGACATCTGAGGGATCAGGAGTCTGTCTGTGATTGAATCAAGTTCAGCCAAAGACCTTGTTTGTAAAACCTGTATTATTGTCTTCGTCTGTGTAACAAAAAGAGAGGACAGTGTATGGTGGAATATTGCTTCTTTTTTCCTTTTAATGAAAGAGAAGGGTGAATAAGGAACATAAGAGGGTTCTCCAATGGCATCTTTCTTTATTCTCCTTACTAGTTGTCTAATGATCAATCATTTCTTTTAATGCACAAATTCATTATAGTAATTACTTCACAGTTTAGTATTTGATCGTATTTGATAGTTTGAAGTCAGAATGAAACATTTAATTGTCTTTAAACCATTAGTTTATGAAGCAAATGGAGCCAGTTTTGATTTTAAGTTGTATTTAAGCTAATTAAATTGTATAGTGACACTTACGATGTCTAAAACAGTTCTGATACGTTTATTTAGTCATTTGTTATTTATTTACTGGAAGCATTTGAATATATTGACTTCAACACTGATTGGCTTGTAAATGATCCGCCATTGGACCCCAGAAATAGTGGACCCCAGAAATAGGAATAAAAGATGATCTACCAACAACATCCATCTATTACACGTCTCCATCACTCTTGATGTTCTCACAAAACATTTTGTCCATTTGTACAGGTTTTAAATACCTGAGAGCCTGTGTCTCTCTGTCTATATATGTGTGTTCTTTGGAGAATGTGGATGTCTGTGTGTGTATTGCCGTGCGTTCAAAAACACATGGGGTTTGTGGATAAAGGAGAATCTGAGGGAGCTACACAACAGATTTGTATTGGAGGAAAAAAGAACATTAACACACAGGCTGAGTCCAAACGGGGCCGGCTGTTTGTAGGATGTGAGGTCCAAATTCCACCAAGCCAAGACCTCTCTCTCATTCTCTCAGGCAGCATGTTGAGGGGAGATCGCATGTGTCTGGACACCCATCATGGCTAATCTACAAGCACAGAAGGAAACGCAAACACCCACCAGACGATCCAAAGCTGATCGCTCCCGTTATGTACTGGTGGTATATCCTCACTGCAGCTGATCTGAGAACAGTTTGGACATTTGCTTGATCCTCCTGCTCTTGGGCCAGCGTTTAACGGCTGCAGAGAGATTCAAAGCTCGATGTTGCGTCAGCGAAGATGTTTCAGGTTAAACTGAGATGAGAGAGATGAGGCCATTTCAACCCAAATTATTCTTCTGCAATATTGAGAGAGCTTTGCTTCTTATGCTACTGTAGAAGTTAATGATCAAGAAGCACTCTGCCCCCCAAACCGATGGCGAAACGATTAACATTACAAAGGTCAATGATCAAAAGTTAAAGTAGCTCATGAGAAAAATGTAGAAGTGAATTAAATTAAATGTACTTAAGTATCAACTGTGCTTGCAAAATTTTCAATGCCAATGACCTACAATTAGGATAATATTCGATATCCAAAACAATAAAAGGCAGCTTTATATTTTCATGTTACTTTACAATATTCTCACAACTCTGATTGGATAAAGCAATATCAAAGTTTGTCCTCCTCAAGCTATACTCAAGTTCCTCTCTTTACTACAGTGGAAACCCCCAAACTTCCAACATTACAGAAACCCTTCTAAATTTCAACAAAACAAACATCAAATACCAACAATTGTTTTCATCTTGCACAAAAACACATGAAATACATTTACTCGCCATCCTGTTTCGTAAAAAGCATGCTGGGAACAATCTAAACTCATCATGTGGTAGTCGGGTAATTAATTCTGATATCCTAAATAACCATTCTACAGAACAATGTTCTGTTGCTTATGAAAATACCACCGTTATTATGGCACACAGAAGGGCAATTTTTAATGAGTATTGCCTTTCAATCTTGCATGAAGTTGCTCCTATGAAATCTACAGCAGCTCCTTTGATCAATTCCACCCCCTGGATGAACGATAATATTCATGATTTTAAAAGGATTTGGTAATTGGTCTGCACTTATATAGCAGCTTTTTTTAACCTTAGAGGTTACCAAAGCACTTTACACCGCATCCCAATTCACCCATTCACGCACATTCACACTCGTACACCAATGGCGGCAGAGCTGCCATGCAAGGCGCTAGACTACCATTGGTCTTGTCCAAGGACACTTCGGCATGTGGAGTCATGCAGGCCGGGAATCAAACCGCCAACCCTGCGATTAGTGGACAACACGCTATAGCACAGCTGCCCTCAGCGTTTGTGGAAATCGACTCATTTACTAGTTCACTATCAGCATTTAAAAGTACTCTTAATGGATTTCAACAGCATGATTAAGGATGCCAGAATTAAATACTTCTCCAATCTTATATCTAGTAGCAGACGCAATCGCGGGGGCCCCAAACTTCCCTATCCCGAGCCACATTAACCAGCTCTGACTGGGGGACCCCGAGGCGTTCCCAGGCCAGTGTGGAGATGTAATCTCTCCACCTAGTCCTGGGTCTTCCCCGAGGTCTCCTCCCAGCTGGACGTGCCTGAAACACCTCCCTAGGGAGGCACTTAGGGGGCATCCTTACCAGATGCCCAAACCACCTCAACTGGCTCCTTTTGACGCAAAGGATCAGCGGCTCTACTCCGAGCTCCTCACGGATAACTGAGCTCCTCATCTCTAAGGGAGAAGCCCGCCACCCTTCTTGTTCAACCACTTCATAAAAAAAACAAATCTGGATCCATCTTTGCCCCAAAACTATACAGGTAGGCCTATTTTTTATTTTGAGTTACCGTTTATGGCTAAGGTTTGCCAAGTGGTTGCTAATCAACTAACAGCTGTTTTGGATACCTATAATCCATTTAAGACATGTCAGTCTGGCTTCTGTTGGTTGCCCTCTACTGAAACTGCTCTCCTTAGAGTTTCAAATGATTTGTTAATGCTGTTACAGCTGCTTGAGACACTGTCGATCACTGTATATTAGTGGAAAGGCTTAGAAAAGGTGTTGGTGTCTCTGGAACAGCCTTGAGGTGGTTCTGGTCATACTTATCAGACTTTTTCAGTCAAAATTCAAAATGAAGTCTCATCAACAGCATCTGTGTCCTGTGGTGTTCTCCAGGGCTCTGTTTTGGCCCCATTGCATTTTTGCATATGCTGGTGAATGAAACTCTTGGTCCTTTATCTCATTTTGTTAAGCTTACCCTTTGAAATGTCAGTGTTTATACGGGGTAGACCTTGAGTCTTAATCAGCATGTAAATTATCTTGTGCGTACTTGTTTTTATCAGTAGAGAAATATTGCTAAACTAAGGCCAATTGTGTCCACAGTAGAAATGGAGATGATTATACATGCGTTCATTTCCTCTCGCCTTGATTATTGCAATTCTCTTTTTACTTGTAATCAAATATTGTTTAAAAACAAGAGATACAGGTGTACACTGTCGCAAATGACAGAGCCATTGACTGTGTGTGTGTGTGTGTGTGTGTGTATGTGTGTGCCCTGAAGGGGGGTCTGTTTATGGGGAGTGCCTGCTGTCATGGTGTCTGTTGGGTGTGTATCTCTGGCTGCTGGACACCCATCTGATCAACGTCTGATACTGAACCGAGTCCAGTCGACATGCGGCCCATCCAGACTGTTTTACGGCATCTCAAATAAATACACAGAGCTCTTCTGGCCTACACCTTCAATATTGAGATTCCCTTCATCAATGATCAGCCTCATGCCAAACAAAATGCACTGTTTTTAACAAAGAGCTGTAGAAATTAATATGTCAGGATCCGTTGATATAAAATATCAGCATGGTGACCTATAAAGACTTTACATCATGGCCTAAAAACAAATATAATGCACATTATTTTTATCTATACCATTTTATGGTCTAAAATACCACTCACGCTGGCTTCAAGCAAAATCAGCCATCAAAATCTCAGCTTTGGGAAAAATCAGCCATCGGCTTCCAATACAGCATAATTACTGATGCCAATGAGTTAAAAGCACCAGTTTTGGGGGTCTGAGTATCTCAGCGAGTATTGATGCTATCACACCTGGAGTCGTGAGTTTGAATCCAGGACGTGCTGAGTGACTCCAGTCAGGTCTCCTTAGCAACCAAATTGGCCCGGTTGCTAGGGAGGGTAGAGTCACATGGGGTAGCCAAATTGGGCTGATTGCTTGGGAGGGTAGAGTCACATGGGGTAACCAAATTGGGCTGATTGCTAGGGAGGGTAGAGTCACATGGGGCAACCAAATTGGGCCGGTTGCTAGGGAGGGTAGAGTCACATGGGGCAACCAAATTGGCCCGGTTGCTAGGGAGGGTAGAGTCACATGGGGTAACCTCCTCGTGGTCGCTATAATGTGGTTCTCGCTCTCGGTGGGGCGTGTGGTGAGTTGTGTGCGGATGCCGCGGAGAATAGCGTGAAGCCTCCACACGCGCTACGCGCATGGTAACACGCTCAACAAGCCACATGATAAGATGTGCGGATTGACAGTCTCAGACGCGGAGACAACTGAGATTCGTCCTCCACCACCCGGATCGGAATCACTACGCCACCACAAGGACGGAGCGCATTGGGAATTGGGCGTTACGAATTGGGGAGAAAACGGGAAAGAAAAACACCAGTTTTAAAGTCGCCGTTCAATTATATGAAAGATTTTCGCTGAGATTTGCTTATTTTTTGGGTATTTTATTGATCAGCTTATTTTAGCAAAAGGAACATTTTTGTTTGAATCATTAAGGGTCATTCCGTGTCAACAGCTAAAAAATAAGTCATGCCATGGATCAATATTTACAGAATAATCCATTATTTTGTATAGGAGGGTCAAAATTAAACATTTCGCGTATGATTTCTGAGCAAAACTACAAGTAAAAGAAATATCCTTAGAAAGGTGTCAGTGTAATGATTTTACTTGCACACAGAGACAGGCAGGTCTATTACTAAAATAAGTTGAGTTCAGCACCTCTTGTTGCATTATATGTCAATGGTGTGAGTCCAAAAATTGGACTCACACCCAAACTTTCTGTTTTTCCAAAGTTGGAGTGCCTATAACTCTAGAAGTATTACAGATATCTTAATATCCTTTAAGATAGAGGTTTTGCACAAACTGTTATTTTTACATCTTCATTTTTAAGGCCCAATATGGTTGAATCCCAGAGATATGAGGATCTCAATGTAGCTCCATTCGTAAATTGTATAATTTTACCCATTTTCAATGGTCGAAAACCAAAAGTGGGTGACATGGTATGGAGCTAGTTTTTCTTGTCCAACAAAACAAAGATCTGAAGTACAAATCATGTACTGTTATTTATTGATGACAGACTTTTGAAAGACAAGCCAGTTTTGGTTGATTAACTCATTAAGTGTCCTAGGTTTTGATGCAAGCATTATTATTATTTGTTCAATCAGTTCAACTGACAGAAATGTTCAGAGTTGAGATTATAGTTTCAAGCCTCTGGAGAGAGACAGACACAGGGGCCAGGGATTCCCCATATGTCTCTCTGTGGGGTCAGTTTTAAAGCACTAAACATGTCGACATAAGCAGCATATGCCTGAGTAGGCTGAGAGTGAGTGTGTGTGTGTCAAAGAGGCTTTCATAAGAAAAGGTGTAAAAACCTCTGACTCACAGAGAGGCCTGCACGCCGCTGCTCCTGCACTGAACTGTAGCGGAAAACTGCGTCGGCTCGCCGTCCTGAAGAAACAGAGAGACAAAATGCAGTTTCTGAGTCAGAGTCATGGATGTGATAAAAGCCCTTCTTGTTCCAGAGTAACAGCACTCGC
>JAVLUX010000041.1:28986200-28991200 GCA_032164185.1 Moxostoma hubbsi
TTTCGTCTGTTTTTGTGTATCTCGCACTAAATTGTTTCATAACTTCAATCAAAATCTAACGGAAAACAATCTGAGTAAACACAAAATATAGTTTTTAAATGATAAATGTTATTTATTGAAGCAAAAAAGTGATCCAATACCACCTGATCCTGTGTGAAAAAGTATTTGTCCCCCTTAGTTACTAAATCCCCAAATCAATGAAACTGCATTTATAATGGGGTTCGGCTGGATACACTCAGAACTGATTACTGCCAAATCAACACCTAAATACAACTTTTACAACTGCATGAAGATGGTTAAATGCTCTCACCCTGTAGCACACTATGCCAAGGTCAAAAGAAAAACAGGTGATTGAAGTACATCAGTCTAAGAAGTGTTATAAAGCTGTTTCAAAGGCTCTGGGACTCCCAAGAACCCCAGTGAGAGTCATTATCTCCAAATGGAGAGGACTTGGCACAGTAGTGAACCCTCCCAGAAGTGGTCGTCATTCCTAAATTCCTCCAAGCACAGCATCGACTCATCCAGGAAGTCACAAAAAGCCAAGGACAACATCCAAGGAACTGCAGGCTTCTCTCACATGAATAAAGGTGCACAAACGCCATCACTACTGGAACTTCAAATGGGACCGGGTTATATGGTCAGAGTAACAAAAACAGAGCTTTTTGGCAGCAAACCAGAGATGGGTTTGGCGTACACAGACATGAAGTAGTATCCAATGTCCATGGTTAAATATAGTGCTGCATCTTGAGTGTTGTGGTCCTGGTCATCTTGTTCGGACACATGGCATCATGGACTCTATCATATACCAACAGATACAACATCAAAATCTGACTGCCTCTGCCAGAAAGCTTACAGTGGGCCCTGGTTGGATCTTCCAGCAGGACAATGATCCAAAACACACATCAAAATCAAAATAAATATGATTCACTGACCACAAAATCAAGGTTCTGCCATGGCCATCCCAGTCCCTGGACCTGAACCCCATAGAACACCTGTGGGGGGGAAGTGAAGAGGAGAGTCCACCAACATGGACCTCTGAATTTGCAGGATCTGGAGAGATTCTGTATGGAGGAATGGTCTCAGATCCCTTGTCATGTGTTCACAAACCTTATCAGGTATTATAGGAGAAGACTCAGAGCTGTTATCTTGGCTAAGATATAAATAAAATAAAAAAATAAAAACGAATAAAAGCGTGCCAATAATTGTGGCCAATGCATTTGGGAGAAAAATATTTAATAATGAGATATTTCCCCTGTTTCAATTGTTTTACTTTTTACCATGAGTGCCAATATTTTTGGCCACCACTGTACACACACACACACACACACACACACACATACACACATACATACATACATACATACATGTATGTATGAAAGTAGAGAACAAATGATGAGGAACATGTTTGGTAAACACAACGAAGTCGAACATGAAAATATTTTCAATATATTAGTTTTCCAGTGGTCCAGAACAATAACTCGTTTTGAGCTTGAACATTGATTTGTTTTGGGTTTGTGTTACAGTCACATTGTTCAATGTCAGTTCAAGTCTGAGAACATTTAGGGGTCACGATGTTACTGAATATTTGCACAAAAAGGTCTGACAGCAAACAGCGATCTAATACTCAGCAGCCGCTGATTTCAAACACTCACATCCATCTCTTTAAAGAGCTGGTGTCAGGAGAAGCCAAGAGCCGCAGCACCGCTGATGTGCAAATAAATCCAGATCATGCAGGAGAGTGCAGATGAGATTAAAGAGTAGACAAGTGCAGGAGAGGGAAGAAAGTTGCAGAAGAAAGCAAAGAAGTGCACAGATGAGAATGCAGACGAGCGCTGGAGAGAGCAGACGAGAGCTGGAGAGAGCAGACGAGAGCTGGAGAGAGCAGACGAGCGCTGGAGAGAGCAGACGAGAGCTGGAGAGAGCAGACGAGCGCTGGAGAGAGCAGACGAGCGCTGGAGAGAGCAGACGAGAGCTGGAGAGAGCAGACGAGAGCTGGAGAGAGCAGACGAGAGCTGGAGAGAGCAGACGAGCGCAGGTGAGAGCAGACGAGCGCTGGAGAGAGCAGACGAGCGCAGGTGAGAGCAGACGAGAGCTGGAGAGAGCAGACGAGCGCAGGTGAGAGCAGACGAGAGCTGGAGAGAGCAGACGAGCGCAGGTGAGAGCAGACGAGAGCTGGAGAGAGCAGACGAGCGCAGGTGAGAGCAGACGAGAGCTGGAGAGAGCAGACGAGCGCAGGTGAGAGCAGACGAGAGCTGGAGAGAGCAGACGAGCGCAGGTGAGAGCAGACGAGAGCTGGAGAGAGCAGACGAGCGCAGGTGAGAGCAGACGAGCGCTGGAGAGAGCAGACGAGCGCAGGTGAGAGCAGACGGGCGCAGGTGAGAGCAGACGGGTGCAGGTGAGAGCAGACGGGCGCAGGTGAGAGCAGACGGGTGCAGGTGAGAGCAGACGGGCGCAGGTGAGAGCAGACGGGCGCAGGTGAGAGCAGACGGGTGCAGGTGAGAGCAGACGAGCGCAGGTGAGAGCAGACGAGCGCAGGTGAGAGCAGACGGGCGCAGGTGAGAGCAGACGAGCGCAGGTGAGAGCAGACAAGCGCAGGTGAGAGCAGACGAGCGCAGGTGAGAGCAGACGGGCGCAGGTGAGAGCTGATGTGATAGCAGACAGAAGAGAAAGTGCAGAAGAGAGCAGGAAAGCAGAGGAGGGAGCAGACAAGGGCCAGAGAAAGCAGATGGAAATGCAGACAAGCGCAGGAGATGCTCTACGACTCGTCCTGCAACGGCTGTGTTTCTCAGCTCGCCTCCTGTGGCGCGTCTCAGCGGCTGCATACTCTAATGAGATACACGGCGTTAATCCTGTCAACGGCCTTCATGAATCTAGCCCGAGCAAAGGCTGCAGCGGCCGAATCACATCATAAAGCAGGAATGTGCCTCTTTCATGTGCTGCTGCAGCTGATGGACTCTGACAACAGTATGGCGGGACTTCCTTCCCCCTGTCGGGCGACCCCTGGCCTCTGGCCACCAGGGGTCACCCTGATCACTTTCAGATTTTTATGGGTGGTCACAGAACATTGCAAATGGGTCAAGACAGGAGCAGGTTTATGAGAAGAAGTAAACTCGTGCTCAGTTGGAATGAATCTATGCGTATGTGCCATAATTCAACTTTATTTCGTTTTTCTTGTAAGTCTTGAGGTTTCTTGGTGTGTAGAGAGATGGAAGCGCTCCATACAGCAATGGCTGAAAGCATTGAACTTTTATTGTTTGTTTAATGGAGTTTTACGCAGTCGTCTGTGAAATAGCTGTAAAATATAACGGTGTTGTGCGTTTTTTTCCCAATAGTGCAACTATTGGATTCACTCTTCAGGAATTGCTGATTCGTTTATTTGAAAGTTTTCCTCTGTGTATAGATAAAGCAACTGATGAAACTCTTGAATCTGATTAAGATTAATTTATCGATAACATCAGAGTGCTGCTTTGTTCTGTCAGGTCTAACGAGGTGTTGACAGCTGTCTGGAGTTAAAGATATATCCAGTGAATCATGTGACCTCAGTAACAGAGCCACAGAATGATACGCACACAGAAAATTTGCCGCATGCGGCGACACAACCGCTGTCATGTCAGATCTGTGTCTGGTGGCGTGACATGACAGGTCAAAGACCGCTAGTGCGTGGATGGTGACTGTTACTCATACTGCCATACTGCACTAGCAGAATATTGTTTTTTACTTTTACTTTTAAGATAATGTGAGGGATGCATGCCTATGCAAAACTCGCCACAACAATCGCTATGGTGTTGCTTTGCGGTAGCTGAGTGGTTGTTTACACGCCCAAGTCAAAAGTGTCCCGTCTCTGTGATATTCTGATCCACTGGATTTATTTTATTGATTTATTTTTCAATAATGGACATGACATGACTGTGTGGCAACATCACATTTGGCTGCAGTTGTCCAGTAAGATATCCAGATGGGGGCGCCAAAAGTGAGTGAAATTATGTTGTATTATGACGAAGTTTTTAAGGTGAATATTAAATGGAGGTTTAAATGAGTAAAACGTACCTCTCTAATCTACAATTATAACTTAAACTTAACAAATAGTGTTCTAAAATAAAATGAGAGTTGCACTGTAACATTTTTTTACTCCCAATTCCCAGTACTTAGTAGGTCCTCGTGGTGGTGCGGTTACTCGCCTCAATCCGGGTGGCGGATGGGACAATTTGGTTACCCCATGTGACTCTACCCTCCCTAGCAACCGGGACAATCTGGTTGCTAAGGAGACCTGACTGGAGTCACTCAGCACACCCTGGATTCAAACTTGCTACAGTAAAAATCTGTTATTTGGTTATTTATACTGTATATATATAAAACTTATGATTTATCACATTGTTAATGGTAAAAATACACAACTAACAAGACAGCACATGCACCTTTACGGTAAGCAATTGCTTATACTGTGAAAATTCCCATTGTGACCATTGCATGTCATTTTAGCGTTACATCACGTTTGTTACACTGTTCACTGTCTATATATTTATTGCAAACTCCTAATTACATTGAAGTCATCCTGTGGCCTTTCGCCCTGTGTTCATACGGCAGTCGACAGCACGTGTACAGCTATTTGTGTTTCCGGTAGGTTGGTAAATGAACATTGTATCATTTAATTACTGTAAATTAACAGCAGTGAACTGTAAAATACACCTGCAAAAAAACGACATCCGTCATGGTCACTGTATTTCTTATGGTGAATTTCTGGCAACCACAGCTGCCGGTTTTAGACCGTAAATGCAACATTACTCCTCCTCCTCATCATCATCATCATCATCATCTATCAGTTCTCTGAGCTAAATGACTGAGTGAGCTCCGGCAATCCTCACAAGTGCACGAGTCTGTGTGTCGTGATCATTTGCTCTGTGATTTTGTGAAGTGTTGTGATTCCTCAGTTTCCCAACTCTTCCATCACCCCTCTCAAAGCCTCGGAGACTTACAGAGGAACATTTAAGTCTATTAGCGTC
>JAVLUX010000041.1:28996200-29071200 GCA_032164185.1 Moxostoma hubbsi
TCGACGCTTAATAAACACTAAAATCGACGATGCGTCAGAAATGCACAGATTAAGCACTGAAACCGGTTGGTTAAACGGGAAAACTGCACAAGTCATAATATATATATATATATATATATATATAAAAAAAAAAAACAAACAGACAGAACTTACGTTACTGGCTTCAAACATCTGAGAGAAATTTGGGACGTCCAACCTTGAGGAGGAGGAGAAAAACAAAAGGCAATTGTCTCGTGAGGAGGAAGAATTACCCCTGATACCCCGCGCACGTGCAGCGTGATTAGCCCAAACACACTGACCCAAAGACAGGGCTGAACTTTCCCCCCCACAGCAACAGAAACTCCAGGGACGGGCAGTTTGCGGTGAGGACACTCTTATTAATCGTTTGTTAATTGTTTGGGTCGTCAGGTTCAGTCGAGCGCGCGCACATGTCGGTAAAACCGTTCTCAGGTCAGCCAGGAGAACTCGATAATTGTTTTGTTTTCAGTGCATCGGGGTGTCTAGCCACTTCAAAGTTCCTCTGTGGGTTTAGACTCAATCTCGGAATGGCACTAATTAACTGCTTGCACAATGAATATTAAAATACGGGATTTTTAATCATTAAAATATAAATAAATATATATATATATAGCCTACTCCTAAAAGTCAAGCTGCTTAAGAGCACGCGACATGATCAAGCATCTCCCACTACTGTTCTTGAGTTATGTTTGTGCTGATGTCACATTATAGTTGTTTTTAAAGCATGAATAATTCATGTTTTTCCATAGAAATCGATAATAATTGCGGTTCTCTAATTGTGGCTCTAATATTTGGTTCCTACTAAAACGTGTATGTTTATGTAGATGAGCACGGCCTAGTGTTTACATGCAGCCTAAAGAAACTTTCCTTAAATTCAAATAAAAATGGACGCTGCACATTTTAACCCCCCAAAGGAGAAATGCAAATAATGTTAAATGGAAGTCAAATTAGGCGCTCCCGGCCAATGAGAAAATGCTAAAAACACATGAATTCCAGAGGCTCCGCCCCCTCACGTTAGATGACATATAAAGTCTTGAACAATCCTGTCACTCACAGATTACAGCTGAAAGTCCGGAGGTGTCGTGTGAGGGGCGCACGGTGCCGCGTCCTGGTGTGATCTGCTCATTGATCTGGCTTTTGATCGATCCTCCTCTCAATAAGAGCCCTGAAGTATGCAGTTAGAAAGCATCCTGCCCGGCGCATCTGTGAACTTACCCAAGGCCTTCTATAACCTGTCATCGTCCTCCGAGAGCACCAACAACAGCCCGGGGTCAACACATCTCGACTTCCAGGAGATGGACCGGGTCGAGTCCGAGCAGAGCTCCGGTGCCAAGAAGTTCCTGAGCGGTGGAGGCAACGCACTGTTGGATGAGGGCGAGGGTGAGAGGTTCACCGGGACTAAAGCGCCAGCGGCCGCACCGGACGGGAGGAAAAGCTCTCCGGTGATCGGTGGGGACAGTGACCTCTCCAGCGCCCGTCGGTACAACATTGACGAACTGGGCACCGATCGCTATTTCATATCCTCAACCCAACCGAGTTCTGACGTGACCAATCCGTGCTCTCTCTTCCCGTACGGCGGGCAGTCCGGCTCGGTGTACAGCGGTTCTAACGGGTCCCGGTATTCTTCATCTCTGCATTACGGGTCGGTTCTTCCACCCGCCGGGTTCTCATCCGCCGTGTGCGCCAGTCGGAGTCAGTTTGGGAGCGGGTATCAGTTCGGACAGGGTCCCGGGTGCCTCTACCCAACTTATTCCGGACCGGGGTCCAGTTTGAGCTCGATGGGCATCCCGGGCTCGGGCTCCGCGGCTCGCGCGCAGGTTTACCTGTGTAACAGACCGCTCTGGCTCAAATTTCACCGTCACCAGACCGAGATGATCATCACCAAACAGGGCAGGTAAGATGCGCTCTTATGAGCAATAATTGGTTACGGGTTAGTTTTAACTGCGATATGCTTTTAAAAAGCGATTAAATGTCACTTAAAATGCAAATATAATTTTAACATAAATGTATAATAATTTATAGCAATAATGTGGAGCTTCATTTATTGGAAATTAAACGAATAACGAATAACGTCATTTTTCCGTGTGAATAATTCGTTTTCGTTTTTATTTAATTGGTTTCTTCTTGTGATGGACATTTGCAGGCGAATGTTCCCCTTCCTGAGTTTTAACATCACTGGACTGAACCTGACGGCGCATTATAACGTGTTTGTGGAGGTCGTGCTGGCCGACCCGAACCACTGGAGATTCCAGGGCGGGAAATGGGTCACCTGCGGGAAAGCGGACAACAACATGCAAGGTGAGAAATAAACAATTCGATCAATGGAATTAATTTCAGCCCGTATCTTGGCAACATTTACACAACTACAGCCCGACACAGAAATGGCAGAAATAATTGTTTTAAAACACAAATATTTTAAATCATATTTTTTTAAAGCGCATTTAATATTTCCTTCGTCGGTGTATTTATGCACAAATATATTGGTTTGATAAAAGCCCCTTTTGGTATAATTAATTCTGAATGTTTGATAAATCCCAGTGAGACGAGCATAACACATGACAATTCAGAAAAATAATGATTTCAAAATATATTGACGTTTACCGGAAATGTTTTCAAGGCGCGTGATTGTTGATTTAATGTTTAATTCTATTTTCTCTCTCTCTCTCTCTCTCTCTCTCTCTCTATATATATATAATATATAAATTGCATATTTGTCACACTAGAACTTGAGTTTGAAAATGAGTGTTTGCAATGATCTGAAAAGCAAGAAGTTTCACATAACGTGAACGATTTGCATCTTTCATGAACAGAATGACACTTCGGTGCACGCGGGGGTGGACATGTTGTTTTGATGTATATGTATAAGAATTCTAAAAATGTAAAAAACGGTTCTTAGTGACGATGCATCTGTTTTTAACGAAGGATATTTTCAATGCAAAAAAAAATTAAAATACAAGAAAAAAAAATACAATTTTTTTTTGCATTTTTTTTTCTTTTGTCGGATTTTATTTAATCAAGACAATAAAATAAACATTCTGTGCATGCATTATTATTATTTTACTATAGGAAACAAGGTGTATGTTCACCCAGAGTCACCAAACACAGGCGCACACTGGATGAGGCAAGAAATATCATTTGGCAAACTGAAGCTGACCAACAACAAGGGAGCAAACAACAACAATACTCAGGTAAACAAATAAAGTCAGTATCTCGTGTAATTAAACAACAATACTCAAGCAAAGGAATAACACAAATACTGATGTGCATTAACAGCAAAACTGAGGAAAAACAACATTGATCCCAACAAACTGCTTAAAAGTTATGTATAAAAAATAATAAAAGTGTTAATCTGAATTCTATGAATTAATGATGCTTTTTAAAATCATTCTTAAGCCAAAAGAAACGCTGCAAGCGTCTGTTGATGTCGGAGTGTTTTGAAAGCTTAAGGATGCTGCTTTAGAGTCCCACCAATAACAAGAGCCTTTGACTATTACTGACCACATCTGATACTTCAGAAGCTTAACTGCTGCAAACAACCGATGCATCTTCGCTGACGATAAGTGTGTTTTGGGGGGGTTTAGTGACACTTCTTGTCAGCGGAGAGTTCTTCAGTGTGGCTTTGACACCTGTGCGTCTAACTGTAAGCGCTGGCCATAAACTCTGCACAAACACTAATGCAACGTGTGGTTTTCAAACAGATGATCGTCCTGCAGTCCCTGCATAAGTACCAGCCGCGGCTGCACATCGTGGAGGTGACGGAGGATGGAGTCGAGGACATGAGCAGTGAAGCTAAAACGCAGACCTTCACTTTCCCTGAAAACCAGTTCATCGCTGTAACGGCTTACCAGAACACAGACGTAAGCACAAACTCTGCCACAACTCCCTGTAGCCACTTCTGCTTTTGTGACGCTTCTGAACTCCTCATGTTTGTGTATTTGCAGATCACACAGCTCAAGATCGACCACAACCCCTTCGCCAAAGGCTTCAGGGATAATTACGATTCGTAAGTGTCTTCCAAACAACCTTGCTGATGTCACTGTGGACACTTAACAAGACACAGGCCTTGACTTTATACTTGAAGGAATATTTTGTCTTCCAACTCAAGTTGAGCTCGATTAACAGCAATTACTACAAAAAACTGTTTTCAACTCGTCCCTCTTTTAATTAAAGCACAGATTGCAGTTAGAATGGAGGTAAATGAGGCCCGTCCATAAATGCACATGTTATCCAAAGTATAGCCGCTAAACATAAACAAAATGTGCGTTTACATGGTTTTAATGGGATAAAATCACTTGCTAACCTTTTCTCTGTGAAGTCACATGCGCTGTTATACCCTATAAGCAATTTCATCACAATACAATCGTCACACGAGAGTTATTTAACACTTATATATTGTTTATGTCTTGTGTTTACACTTCTGAAACCGTGAGTATTTCAGTGTTTATGGATTGGCCCCATTGACTTCCATTGGAAGAGTCAAATAGAAACAAACGCTGTCGATTGAGCTTCACTTCTGTTGAACCCGGAATATTCCTTTAACCTCTTTTTGTTAGTATGAATATTTGTCAGGCACTATGATCTATTTCAAAAGCTCACATTAGAATAAATATATATATATATATATATATATATAATATGTGTGTGTGTGCATATGGGAACCAACGTCCTTAACAGCCTCTTTCATTTCTACCCCCATGTTTCTCTCTCAGGATGTACACCGCTCCCGAGACTGACCGACTGACCCCCTCTCCTACTGACTCTCCGCGGTCACACCAGATTGTGCCCGGTGCCCGCTATGCAATGCAGCCTTTTTTCCAAGAACAGTTTGTAAACAACCTGCCACAAACCCACCGTTTCTACGGCAGCGAGCGCGCCGTGCCACAGACCAACGGCCTGCTGTCCCCTCAAAGCGAAGACTCGGCCGCGAGCTCCGCTTCGGCTCAACGCTGGTTCGTGGGGCCCGTCCAGCAAAGCGGAGCATCCACCAAACTGGACCTGTCTTATGATGGTGACTACTCGACCTCCAGCCTCTTGCCCTACGGCATCAAGCCCTTGCCCCTACAGAGCCCGCACACCCTGGGCTACTACCCCGACTCGGCCTTCGCTTCGATGGCGGCCGGTTGGAGCAGCAGAAGTTCATATCAGAGGAAGATGACCACAGGCCTGCCCTGGTCGCCCCGGCCGAGCCCTCCGGCGTACACCGACGACCTGCTGTCCTCTAAAGACAAGCTACAGCATGAGAGCTCCACACAGACTTCTGCAAGCGGCAGCACCGGCCCCTGGATGGAGACTCTGCCGGTCCTGAAGTCCGTAGACTCAGGGGACGCCAGCGGGTACTCGATGGTGTGTAAGCGGAGGTGCATCTCACCTGGAGGTTCGAGTACAGACGCTTCACCCACTATAAAGTGCGAGGACTTGAGCTCTGAGGAGTACAACAAAGAGAGCCATAAAGCAATGGGTTATTACGCCTTCTACACAAGCCCTTAAGAACTGCTGTTCACTTGGACCGTTTAATCATTTAGTTTAAAGTGATCCGCCCATGTTGTGTTTTTAACCTTTTAATCTGCAAGGGCCAAAGCTTTGTGCTCCCAGTTGTGCTTAAATTATTATCATTTATTTGTATTTGTTTGGGACTGGGGGGTTGCTTATCTTCTTTTTAAAGCATGCCCTTAATTCTGCTTTTACTCTTGGTTTTATTTCTTTATGAAGCCCAATGTGACTTTTCCTTTTATTTAAGATCCCTCTGTTGTACAGTATTTGTGCACTTTAGATTGTGATGTATCTTGTACAAATGTTATAATGGCACTGTTATGGAAGGTGTAATAAAATGTGCTTTTCATACCCTTGTCTTTTCATTGCATCTTCGCCTCAGATTTTACAAATAAAATATGCTGGGTTTTTTTTTTTTTATTCATCTTTTTTTAATGGATGTATTGGACAGCAACACCTTAAATTGAATTCAATCCTCCATGATGAATGATATTCGTTAATTGTGAACATGTTTGTTACATTTCTTCCATTTAAATAATTGTAACGCGTCGTATTTAATCCAAATGTAACGCTGAAGTTTTGAGTGAATCCGACAGAAAAAAACAATCGTGTTTGTTTTTTTTTTTTGTTTTTTTAAAAGCAAAATCAAGAGCAATTGAAGAATGGTCCACAATTCATATATCATAAGTTAAACATCACATCTTTTATTATTATTTGTTTTTCTTTGACGAATGATATTGTAAAGCAAATATACTTTAATCGTATTATTTCAAATATGTTTTTTCATTAAAACATGGTGAAGGATATTATCTTCCGTTCATATTTATTACTTTATTTGAACGCGGGTGTTTCTCGTTTATTTCTCTTAATTCAGGATTTTTTTCTTTTTTTTTTCTCAGAAAATATTTTCGATCATTCAGACAAAACTCGGGGTGAATTTAACATAGGAAGTTTGACACTGTGTGGGCACTTCCTCTGTTTGAGGTGTGTGTGTGTGTGTGTGTGTGTGTGTGTGTTTATGGTCAGCATTCACTCTGCTTTAAATGAAAGTGACACATACATTTAGCTCTTAAAGCCTTGGGCAACACATTAAGATCTGTTTTAGGAAAAAAAAAAAAAAAAAACCCACCACAAAATAACGTTCGTTACATTAGCTCAACAGATCAACATTTGTTTCCAAGAAAAAAATTACACCTTAATCAGTGAAAAAATGCTCTAAATAGCAGCAGATTATAAGAAATAAGAATTATAAGAATAAGCTTTTTATGTTGTGTTTTTTCAAATAGGGTCTTTAAAGGCTCTTTAATGAAATAATTCGATTTAGAATCATTTATACCGCGGGTCCGTTGAATGCTTGATTCTGATTGGTTCACGGACGTTCTAAGGCGTGCAATTATTTTTCAAAGTAACGGCTATGAAGTAGATCCAGTTCTTGACCGCATAACGGTTCCACATCACTTCGCCAAATTATTTCCGTTATTTCAAAGAGCCCTACAAGCTAACAACACAATTACAAATTAAAACAAAGTCACTGGTTTAAAGTAAATATGGAAAGAACGTCAAACAATGTCTAAAATATCCTAAATATGTTTCTATTTCAGTTAAAAAAAAATGCAAAAATATATTTACATTTCCGTTACTCTAACATGACGTGTTCGAATTAGCAAGGAGACATCTGTGGGGGAAACCGTCGATGACACACATTATACGCGTAACGCACACACTTAAGGCCCAAACAGAGTCATCATGTCATGTCGGCGCACTCCTGCATCAGCATCAAAAAAGTTGTTAAGGTTTATGACGGGAATATGCCGATTTTGAAGCGATGTTACTTCTGAGGAGAGCTGAAACAAAAAAGGTAATCACAGAAGCGATCGCTCTCATTTTCTGAGTTTCTCTCTCACACACACACTAACTTTTTTTTCTCCGTTGCTAGTTCTCACGTCACGTTTTCGAATTAGCAACGAAGGCTCCAACTGTATTAAAGCAAGACGTTGAATATGTTGCGGAAGAAAGTATAGTTCCACTCACAAGAACGTTTTAGGGACGAGAACCAGAAAATGTTTTGAGATAAAACCCTGAATGATGTCTTAATATGTGGTAAACATGGTATAAGTCCGTTGAATTGTTTAAAAAAAATAATGCACACCCAAGATGCAACTGTCACTCCGCTGCGGTTCGTGACCGCATTACCACCTCAGTGTGCATTATTTTGAACAATTGAACGGTACGTCATCAATTATTCCTTACATATAGAACTCTTTCACACTGCTGTTTTAGGTTCCGGGTTCTTGACTCCTGCAATATAGGCTCTTGCTATTAAGCTGTTTCAATGATCTCAACATTTATCTGGCGCTATAGGAATATTACTCTTAAGAGTGCAGCCTAGTGATCCCAAAACTAAGATATTTTCAGTAGCTACGTTAGCCATAAATATTAAAGGAATATTCTTGGTTCAGTAAAAGTTAAGGTCAGTCAGTCGCAGTTTAAAGACATAAATGTGAAGTTTATAATTTAAAAAAAAAAAAAAAAAAAAACACTTTTTCTTCTGTTAAAACTCTGCTAAATCTGATAAAAAAAAAAGAAAAGTTGTTTAAATTGTTACGGGTTACATCACTATGGCAACGAAGTTGTCAAATTAACAAATTTCACACAGATGCGGTTAGTAAGTGATTGACAGTAAAATCATGTTAACACACATATTGTTTATGTGTCTATACATTTGAAACAGTATTTTAATGGTTACAGATGATTGACCCCATTGACTTCCATTGGAAGTGCCTCATTGGAACACACATTTTTGAAAGGACGAAATAAATTTATGTGGTGGGCTAATCGACATCATGCCACAAATGCTGTCGATTGAACTTAACTGGTCTTGACCCTGGTATATTTCTTTAATATAATAATACAAATCTATTATTTATATTATTAATGTGTGTAGAAGACTTTTAAAATCCCCTAGCCAATGGGGGTTGCATCATGGGCCAAGTCAAGTATAATATACAGATCACAGTTGGTCCGCTGTGGAGACCCCTAATGGGACCAGCCGAAAGAAGATGTTTATAGAAGACTCATTTTTAAGGTGAAGACCAGCATTTTTGTCACATGCAATTTTCTCATTCCGGTGGCAAATGACTTCCTTCCTGCTGTCTTGTACGGAAGAAGTAGCTAATTAAAGTGTGAATATTACAAATCAAATTGGATATGTAGGTCGTGCTGATAAACTTCCTAAGCAAAATGCACAGAGATCATGGGGCCCATATTTGGCATCTTTTAATGAGAAGTGGAGCCTCTGTGCACGCGCTCTGTCTGTCAGCTCACAATCTTTCCTCATCAGCGAATCCCTCTTGAATTCATTTCAGTGCCCCGGTATTTTTAAGTCTAATGAATTCTGTTGTCAGACATCTTGACAGAAAGCGAAGACTCCGACTAACTCCAATTAACACCTTCTAATGACGCGGAGCTCCTGATGGTGTGGAGTTGATCTGCCCCGGGCGGGGGTACTGATGGGGGTAGCGGGGCTAAAAATGTTCTGTGCTCCTTCCTTCATCACCCATGTCAGCGAGTCCCAGGCCGGATCGCTGCGATACTCCTCACGCAGTGTGTACGAACTCCAGCCGGCTTAATAGCGGACAAGCATCCAACGTCGAGACTGTGTGTGTGTGTGTGTGTGTCAGTATAAGAGTGGCGTATCAATTCAGGCCTTTTCAAATGGTACTTTTCTCAGCAGTTTTGGTTTTCTTGAAGTTAATATTTCATTAAAGGCTCCTCAGTTCAAACCAGTCTGACTTCTGGGATTTTTAAAGCAGCAGTAGGCCAACACAGGTGCTTTTCTGACGTGTACAGTAGAACATATTTCGGTTCTAACTGGAACCTTTCGGCCTATTTTTTAAGAGTGCTGACTGATGAAAAAAAGTCTCTTAATTGACTAAATGTTCATGTAAATCTAGATCTCATGCCACACGTGAGCTTACTTGTAAGTAGCAGATGCACTGTAAACCCTAATATGGTCATTATTTGAAAAATCAAGTATTAAACATTACTTGAAATGTCACGTTTTGGGCTCATAATGCAAATTTATCCATATCTTCTATAGCCACTTGTCCTATAGGGTTGCGGGTATCGCTGGAGCCTATCCCAGCTGTCTCGGGATGGTTCCTTGTACTTATTTGTCTTTAAAAATATCTTAATTATCAATTATCTCAATTATATTGAGTACAAAATTGAGACTATGGGGAATACCCACAATGCCTTGTGCTTAGATTATTTAATGATGTTTTCACATCCTGATGCATGAAGAAACACATCAGATCTTACCCTGATGATGTCAGTAATACACATCACACATGCCGACACAAAAATCATTTAAAACTGTAAATATGCAATATCCATTAACAAAGCAAATGTGTACGTTTATCGACTGATAATCTCAAAATGACCCATAATCATGTGACTAAGTGACCTGGCCACTCTAACAGTCAAACCAGCACTCCTTCCCCACAAAATAAGTTTTCTGAAATGTGTCGTACAGAGCCCTACATGATGCAATATGCTGAAACACACTTTTTTTTATCCGTTTATTTTTTTTATTTCCCACCTCTAAACGAAGGAGTTATTCCAGTGTTGTGGTGCTTTGAACGGGAATTTCTCCTGAATAGTCCTGGAGGATGTCTGATCGTGTCTTGTTCGTTTAGCTAATGGATCACATGCACACATGACCCAGAGCTTTGGGAGGACATGAACTCCACTTTTACAACTAGTCAATCGACTGCGACATCAACATGCATTAATGCCAGAGCAACAATAATCAATAGACACTTCACCTGTGTTCTGCATGCCGAGACTCGCAGCATGTAAACGAGGAGAGACAAACACTCCAGCTCTGATCCTGAGCCATCAGACACCTGAAGGGATTTCCAAACAGGAAGTGATCCAGATTCACTCCAAACCACTTTCATACAGCATGGGGTCAACCAGTTCGGAACATCTCAACATTGACATTTGCGCTCGCTTATTTATTAGAAAACAAATTATTAAATTATAATTCTGTGAATTTATGAATTGTTCAAGAGGTCAGGGTTTCGCTAGTTAGCCTGACCCAGTTAGCCCCTACTGGTAGATTTCGTTACAACTCCATTGTGCAGAAGCAAAATGTTATTACAGGGTTTGTTACAAGTATTGCATCAGATTCTAGATGAAATGTCTACAGTGTGGTGCTAAAAGTGAGGTAAATCTTCTCCCAAACATAAAGTGTTAAATCAGCAAAACCTCCATTCCCTAAACCTAACCAAAAGGATCAGAAAAAGCAAACGTGAAATGAGAAACAAAAATATTGTGCCTCTTCTGTGACACTTTGGGTTCACGTGCTCTTCAGGACTCGTACCCGCTCCTTTACACCACCACTGTCCGTCGAGCTCAATTAGGTCACACACCAGCAAGCTTGCAAAGTAGTTGGTTATGTAATGCAGATGTTCAAATGAGTCATGCGCTATAGTAAAAGTGTTTAGATCTCATAAGATAACATTGTGTGAGGAACAGAGCTAAAAATAATGAACAATAATAACTGATAATCTGAGGTTTTACTGGTGACATGTGCAAAAGTAAACAAAAGTCATTGTTGTTGTAGCGCATCAATTGTTCATTTCACTTGGAAAATGTTGTGATTTTTCACAAAAAACAACGTTAAAAATAAGTGAGCAAATATCTATGAGTGTCCATTAACAAAGATGGCAGCGTTCAAATGGGAATGCTAATCGAGACCTCCTTGAGATTCACATGCAGAGAGTGTTTCTGATTGGCTAGTTGAGTCTGTGAGCCTAAAGTTGTCTCAGAGACAGGTCAACATTTATTGCACTGATATCTTTCAGGTAGTAGTCATGTCCTATGTATGCTATTCTAAAAGGAAAAAAATGCTTATGGCACATCTAACGGAAAAACGTTTTGGAAGAAATTAATTTGTGCACCTTTTAGACCCTTAAACATTAAATCCTGCTGTCAAACAGTCTCATCTATCACGGACTGCCTAAATGCAGAAAGATCAAAATGCATTCAGATCAGTCTGTTCATGGATCCAGTCTGGCTATATACTTTAATCAGACTGATTCAGGGAGGTCAGATCTGTTGTGTTGTGATCTCACAGACTCTCCCGCTGTATCCTGCATTGGCCTGTGTGGTGGCCGTGTGTGTGTGTGTGTGTGTGTGTGTGTGTGTGTGTGTGTGTGTGTGTGTGTGTGTGTGTGTGTGTGTGTGTGTGTGTGTGTGTGTGTGTGTGTGTGTGTGTGTGTGTGTGCAGACTAAGGTCTGGGTCAGTAGTGCATGAGTAACAGCATTGGGGCCTGAAACTGTCCCCTGCTCAGACCTGCACTTAACACTGAATTGGTTTCAGACACCCCTCGCCATCCTGTGAGAGACCAGGGTCTACCGCTGGAGACCAACCACAACACACACACACACACACACACACACCAAGCACTGACGCACATACATTTTACATGACACAGATACTCTATTCCAGCGGTTATGCTTTAGTACCCAGATTTTACTTCAGACATCAAATGAAGACCCTGTTTGGTGTCTAAAATTAAACAAAATCAAATCTAACATTTTCAGAGAGCACACGTTACACGTACACCCCCCTCCAAAAAACATTTTAAGAGCATTTCACCTGGAAAGCATTGCGATCTAAATAGTGTAACATCTGATAAACATCTTAAAATTATCAGAAATCATCAACAGACATTTTACAGATGAGCAAACAACCTAAAAATCTTCAAAATAGATGTCTGGGTGATGTATTTATAATTCCCAAAGACTAGATGTTGAGATCCCATTGCTTTCTTTCGAAAAACTCAACAGACCCATCTATGTAGTTTGAGTGTTCAGCTAAATGTCTTCTCTGAACATTGAGAATTTCATGCTCTCGACAGCTTACAATTCACCACACAAAACAGAGGTGCCACAATCTGCCCAAGTTGACATCTGTCTAATTTGACAATCTTACGCCAAGTGACTGATGAATTTCGCCAAAATACTGTAGAGTTTGATTGGATGCACAGCCATTGACTTCAATAAACAACCCTGATAGCACATGTTCATCACCCAGACATCTCTTTGATGTGTGTGTCGTAACATCTGGAAGATATAATGTTTAGGTTGTTTGCTGTTAATGATTAAGAATGTATGTAAATCAGATCTTTTTAAGATGTTTAGCTGATGTTAATTAGAATGTGATGATTTCCAGATGAAACTCTCATAAACAGACATCTCTGAAATGTACGTGTGCTATCTGGGATGGTGGGTCAATACCAGCGCCTCCCTGTGGCTCTCCACTGAGACAGCAGGAGACACACGGCAGCACTAAAGCATCCAACATGACCGCAAACAAGTTCCAGTGAAGTGTGTAAGGACATGCATGTGTGTGTGTGTGTGTGTGTGTGTACAGGGAGTGTGTTGTCCATAGCCGGTGGGCTGGAAAGTCGTTGTGGCTGAAATCAATGCACTGGCACTTTGAGGAGCATTTGACAGATTTAGGCTGTCCCTGTAGAGCACCAAACTGCTGGAAAAAAAGAAAAACATCATCCCTCCATCCCTCCAGTGCCCCAGGGAATGAAGGATGCTATCTCTCCGTCACTTGGGAAACAAATGCAACACACTCGATAATCTCCAAACCGAATAGCACACACACACACACACACACAAACACACACAGAGCGCTGTCACTTATCAAACGCTCTTATTTGTCTGAATGTAAAATATGCGCTCTCCACAGTTCAGGTATGCTAGAACTAAAGATGATACTTTAGCTTGTGTGTTTAAATGATTAGCGGTCTCTATAATTATCAAAGAGACCTTCAACGGTGTCTGAACACAAATTACGACAATGTTTTGAATCTTGATTACTCATGACATTGATTTAAATGTGTATATAATATATAGACTATACAGATTCAAACGGCTGAAGACTGTAATTTGGCAACACTACATGCTAAGATTGAAGGGATATATTTACAGTTCGCTGGTTACTATCACAAAAATAAACCCTGACAGGGTGATAAGGACTGTACATAATTCCAATTGTTACATAAAATGACATGTAGTGTTGATATTGGTTGACAAGAGACAAGCTGCACAGATATGAAGGACATCACTTGCCTTATAGAAGTTGGTGCTCATTATGCAAAGACAATTAATTGCAGAATGCAGTGAAAGGCTTATAACAACCTACAGTGGCAGACTCTGTGGGGCAGGGGCGAAAAAAATAAAAAAGGGCACCAGCTGCATGTGGTGGGACACTAGCATGCAGAAATGTGTGGTGCATTTATGGTGAAACAGTTCCAAACCCTAGTTAAGATTAAAATAGTTTTATTATGTAACTCAGATTTTAAGTATAACTACTACACCTCTGTAATAAAACACACAGGGAACTATTTAACCATTTAGAGAATACTCTCTCTCTCACACACACACACACAGACACACACACACACACAATCTAGTTTTTATATAATTGTGGGGACACTCCATAGACTTACATTCATTTTATTGATTTTATACCGATCTATCGATAATTTATATAATCTAACCCTACCCCTAAATCTAACCTCACAGAAATCCTTTTGAATTTTTACATTTTCAAAAAACATTGTTTAGTATGTTTAACAAGCCATTTCCCTTGTGGGGTCCGCTGGCTGGGTGATCTCAGGTTTTACTATCCTTGTGGGGACATTTGGTCCCTACAATGCACAAGTGATGTAATTGACAATGAGCTGTATATTGAGGAGCTTAGTCAGGGTAGGGAGATAGTCAGGGTGGTGGAGTAGAATTCTTCTTTTGGCTATGTGTTTGTAAATATCAATGACCTCGTTTGGGTCAACTGGGATGTCCCTCTCATTGGATAGCAGCAGAAGATCTGAGAGCCTGCCTTTCCCACATCTTTTCTGGAGCAAGGTCTTTATCAGCATCAGTTTAGAGAACGACCACTCTACAGTTATCACTGGCAATGTGCCATGTATTTTGAGGAGCTTAGTCAAGGTAGAGAAAACCGTGTCCACATCATTGACTTTGCGGCACCTTAGCATAGCTTGCTCATTGCTGGTTGGAAGAGCATAGAATGAGTAGAACACTTTAGTTCAGTGACAAGTTCTTTTTTCCTCCATGTCATAATCCTGGCAAACATCCGGCATGCCTTTCCAGTGTCATGAGATGTTAAGGCAGTGAAGACCTGATATGATTGCCCCAGTTGGGGTGTCATCCTTCCCCTTGAAGCTCCGGTCTAGCTCCTTGAAGAGGATGTCATTAAAAGTAAAGAACACCTTTTCCCGGTAGTGCTCCTCCAAGCTCTGACCTTGATGGTCTTCTGTAGAAGATTGGGAGATGCACTTGTACCTCTGAGGTTCCTTTCTGTGTCTGGCTTGTCCAAGTATTTCATCAGGGACCTCAATGCCAGCTGCCCCTGCTTGTACTTTGGCTTTTCAAAAGAGGGCCTTGAATTCCTCATCTTTCCTCATTGCTTTCATCCTTCCCATAACCCCATCCACAATGGCATATGACACTGACAGATCAAGGTCCTTTCATGTATATAATACATTCAAAATCTATGCTATGCAAGAGCACCCGGGCATCACCAGCTGCAGAGCCTTGTGGATCACTCTCAGCCATGTCCTGAAGCAGCTGCACAGGGTAGAAAGGACCTTCTTCAGTATTCTCAGGGTATCTTCTGTGTTGGACAGCCTTTTCAGCTTATGGACTTTCTGGCTAGGGAACATAGACTGTTGCATTTTCATAAATGCTTCATGATGCTTTGTAGGTGAGGCTATGAAAGTGTTTAGCATCTCAACTAAATTGAAAAATTTGACAAAATATTGACTTGATTTGTCACTCTCTACCAAGACCAAGTTGACAGTGTGCATACACAGCTTTCTTGTTATGAACGGAAGCTACCCCTGTATCTTCATTCGAAGGGCACCCACTAGGGCACTTAATCACATTAACTACACATAGGGGCACCCATGAGGGCAATGCATCACAATTTTCCACTGGAAGGCTCCTAGAGGGCACTTCATCAAGTTTTCTCCACTAGAAGGGCACCCAGAGGGCACTTCATCAAATTTTTTTGCACATGGGGTACCTTGTAGGGGACTTTACAACATTTCCTCACAAGTAGGGGCACCCTAGAGGGCACTGCATCACGTTTTCTCGCACGTTTGTGCAACCTAGAGGGCACTGCATCATGTTTTCATGCACACAGGGGCACCGTAGAGGGCATTTATTATGTTTTATCAACCATAAGGGCAGCCCAGAGAGCACTTTTGCTGTATTTTTTTTTCTAACATAGGGGTACCCCCCTGCCCCCCCGAGTCCACCAGTGACAACCAAGTATTCAAGAGAGTAGTGTAATCAAATAAGTAATCTGTCAAGTTTAATCAGTGCAATTCATGATAAAAAATTGTAGTTTTGCTAAATATGGTCATTTTTATATATTTCATAGAAATGTTACTGGTATGCATTTTAAATTGTTTTAGAGAGAAATCTTCATAACATAATGCCCACAGTGTGATCAAATGTCATTGAGAGCAGATGGCGGCCCGTCTAGCGTTGAACTCTTGACCCTGTTGGCCCCAGTTCTGACAACTCCGAGAGCTTCACTGAACTGTTGGTTAATTTTACTTTAAAGATAACTAAATGTAATTTGCCAATGTGATGTAAAAAAAAACAACAAAAAAAACACGTTATCCAAAACTACAAAAAATACACTGGTGACATTAATACAATAACTTGTACCTTTATATAGGTCTGCATACAACAGTTCTCTGTGCAGTGAGGTTCAGAGAGATCTTCTTTATTTGTCCCATTCCCATTCTAGAGCTAAAATAGAACAGGAAATGATATGGGGAACAAGAATGGGAAATCGAACTGGACTTCAACTCACTTTTACTGCATGAGCACCACAGCTCAGCTTGAGAGTGCACATTAACCGCATGGTTCCAATGGTTCAAAGAGATCTGTGGAAGACCAGAAGCGAAAAATCCAATATTAGTTTTACTTTCTTGGATTAATGTCCTCTTTTCACTGGAGGAAAAGTGGAGATCATAACTACAGATTGTTTTAGTCAGACTGATCTCACAGTGAAATCAGTAGGTTGACTTTTATTTAGCTGAAATTGTTCTGGGCTTACCAAGACACGAAACACAACCCCCAGTGGCCAAATTGTTGTTGGGCTTATGGGCACATGTGAGCTTCATTTTCCACAATTAGGTATAGCTGCAAGCCGGAGATTTCCAAATGGTGGCAGAATCTCCAAAATCTTTGAAGAATTCTCCAGAAGGGGGTTGCACCAACTCCAAAAGCTGGGGACACCTCCACAGATGGTTAGAGTTAGGTAAGATGCATCCCTATATCTTTGCTGGTGGTTTGGAGCTAGCGCCCCTTATTGGAACTCTGTCTGCAGCTACACCCTTCTTATTTTCCCAGAAATGTCCACAGAGGGGCGCCATAAGTGAGTTGAGAAGCGAGTTGTTTTCAGCTGTACAGGGTCTAGTACATTGAAGAGGAATGCATATTTTTAGAAAATCTATCCACAAACCCCAAATCTAAAACGAACTATTAGTGATTAGTGGAGTACAAATTTTAAAGCGAAAAAATGCAACCTCCATATCACACTCGTCACTGATCCTTCTAACGTGATTACTTCCTGGTTTCCATGCAGGATCTGAACTCATGATGATACTACTCTGTGAGTCGGCACAATATGGTACCTGAACTCTCTGAAACAACAGCAGAGACTTCCTGTGATCATGTTGGTGCTGTACAGGATGGTGTGGAATACTGGTTTAAGGTCAAGGCTAGTGACTAGAACTGACCTATCCCCAACGTACTCATGAGCATGACACTTCACCTTAGGCTGTTCCAATTTGTAATAAGTGAAATGTAAAAAAGCGAATGGCTGTGACTCAGTTGGTAGAGCGGGTCGGCCACTAATTGCAGGGTTGGTGGTTTGAATCCCGGCCCACACAACTCCACATGCCGAAGTGTCCTTGGGCAAGACACTGAACCCCAAGTTGCTCCCAATGGCAGGCTAGTGCCTTGCATGGCAGTTCTGCTGTCGTTGATGTATTAATGTGTGTGTGAATGAGTCACAGTATAAAGCGCTTTGAATACCATCCATCCATCTTCAACCGCTTATCCGAAGTCGGGTCGTGGGCTTTGAATACCGTTAAGGTTAAAAAGGTGCTATATAAGTGCAGACCATTTACCATTTTGTTTTGGATAAAGAGTTCTATGGCTGAATGACAAATAGTGACTTGAAATGCCACTGTGTTTTTCACTCATAATACTCAATCAAAACGGCATTTGCAACCCATTGTACTTCTGTAATCTTACTTGTATTTCTTAGTGAAACAGGATATTTAATGAGAAACAATGTTGTCCAGACTTGATTTGATCCATCAGAAATTTACTGGATAATGAAATCTTCCATAGCAGAATAGGAAACAATAAGAGGACTTGGTGACATCAGCCAAAGTTTTAATTTAATGTTCATGACATAGAAAATAATCTTTATTACTACACGACCAGAGCCAGTGGAATTTGTTTCCATGATTTCATGTGATGTCACCAGCACCATTCATTTATAATGGGGTCAGTCTCCCTGGAGCAACCTGGGGTTAAGTGTCTTGATCAAGAACATGATGGTGATGGCTTATAGGTCACTCCTTAAGGGGATTGAACCAGCAACCATTAAGTTACTGGCTCTGAGCAATGACCACCACCACACCAGACCACCAACCCACACACTCTTTCAGAATCTCTCTTCTGGAAAACACTCTCAATAGGGCCCAATAATGCACAGGCTTACCTGGGCTTAAGCTCAGGGCACCCAACTCCCAGGGTGGGGCACCATTTGCAGCATCCACATTGAATGATGTGACAGGAGCACGTTTAAACACGTTCAGCAAGAGATGCTGATATAAGTGCTAAGATGTTGCACAAAAGCAAAAGCTGCCTGTCTAGTGCACGTTCATAGAATAACAGTCCGCTACAACTTTTCTGATAGCAGATTTGCAGGACATAATAAAATTTAAAAAGTTAATTTAAGAAGTTAACCCAGAGGAAAATGTTATTGCACAGAGGTCGCTCTAACTGAGGAAAGAAAATGGAGCTCTTACCACACATATACACTTTCTTTTGAAAATGCATTTATTACTAAATGTTTTGGCCTTCTGTCCACACTGAGACAGCATTATTGTACAGCGAAAATTGAAATCATTTGAAAGCGCCATCTTTGGATTGTTGTATGGACTGTTTAAACAGAGATATTTGAAAACAGTAGATGTGATCGACTTGAACTGCATCTTGATTTGATGATCGGTGTGATTTGCCGGTTGCAGTCGGGGGAGGAGTTGAAAAGCCGGACACTTCTCGAGGTCTGTTCAACCTACACCTGTCACAGAATATCACGCAATGTTTGCTTTCTTTATTACAGACAAAGTGGAATTCAGATAGACAGAGGTTTGAATTTTACATAAAATAACCAGAAACATTTCTTTTTTGAAAAGGTTATGTGCTGCTTAATATAGTGCCTGTTGTGTGAACAAGAATAAAGTCCAATGAAAGCCTGGATTATTTAAATACCAATAAAAGAGTCAGTATTTTTGTTTTATGAAAAAAGATAATATTTCTCTAACATTAGCTCTACCGGGGAAAGGTTTCTTTACTTTTATTGATATCCTCTCCAAGGAGCTAGACCGGAGCTTCAAGGGGAAGGATGACACCCCAACCGGGGCAATCCTATCAGGTCTTCACTGCCGTACCATCTCATGACACTGGAAAGGCATGCCGGATGACAGAGCTTCTCTATCTGTTAGAGCTGTTTGCCAGGATTCTGACATGGAGGAAAAAAATTGGCACTGAACTCAAGGTGTTCTAGTCATCCTATGTCAGAGTATGACATAAACATGATGTACTGTTATAAAAACATGGAGTTGTGAGAGTTTCACCAAAGTGGAGGTGTCAGAATAAACACGATAGTAAACGCATACTATTATACTATTCTTATTTCTACCATAGACTGGCATAGCAGAAGTAGTAAGAGTAGTATGTGAAGTATGCAATTGCAAAAGCAGCCCATGAAACACATATAACCGTTGTCATGTTGTGAGTCTGGCCAATCGTGTATAAGCTGTGTTGTCTTTCAGAGCTTGTGCAACTGCAGAGGCTGCTCTCGAATCGCTCTCGTGGTACTTTGATGGCATACGTCATGGTGACGTGGCAGTGGTGCCGTTTCAAGTCAGAAAACATTTCTAACCAATATGCACTGCTTCAAGTCTAGCGCCGATTGGTCTGCGCACAGCTGCATGAAGTCGAACACACCTAATGACAGTCATGTGATCCATTCAACCCAAAATAATCAAGATGGCGGCCCATGTTGTAGTAGCATTGCCAGTTATACACTTTGATAGCATTGGTAAAGATAAATGTTACTTCCTTCGCATTGCATTCCTTCAAAGGCGACAGAACACGAGAACAATTGCGTTTCAGACCATACATGGAAATGCACTAGCCCACACTTCTTACGATTTTCCCCTGCAGTAGGGGATTTAAGTGTTTTCAGGCATTTCAGTGTGGACAAGCAACTTTTGGAAAATGTTTGAATGGCACTGAGGATGGAAAATGAAATGAAATGAAAATGCTGTTTTAAAATGTTTCTGGATGAATGTGGAAGTAGCCTTAGTCATGACATTATTTAAGTATTAAATTGTCTCAGATGTTTCTCCTAATATTCCTTGAATTGAAAATAGACACATACATGTGTTAAACTGGTGAGAAATGGTTGAGCTTTTATTGAGATCTTATTGACTTTTGATTGCAGACTTTGGGATCTTGGCAAATATGAGCACCAATTTCTTCCAACATGGAGACTTGTGTCTCTGCTGAACAAAACTAGGCATTTTCCAATCAGCGGCCATTTTCAAACTGGGATGGGTGTTTTCCAACCGCTTTACACAATTTGCCTACTACATTGAGATTCCCTACTTTCATTGCATGTTGAAAATGGCCACAGATTGAGAAATGGCCATTATTGTTCCGCAGAGACCTATACTTCCTGCAGGATGTAATCTGATTACATTTAAATTTTTACTGTACTCTAATTACTTTTTAAATCAAAAAGTAGTGTTACAAATATTTACAATTCTTGTAATAGGATTACAACTGACTTGCAAATTAAGGTAACTACTTCACTTGGTACATCACTTGGATTAGGTATATTTCTGAATAAACATTTTTATATAGAATACATTTAAAACATGTATATAATGTTCAACCATAATACAGTTTGTATTTCTGTGATGGGCAAAGGGTGTGTTATCCTTGTAAGCATCTTGACTTGCGTACAGCAATGAACAAGGCGGAAATCTAGACATTATTTTTAATTTGTTGAGCCGATAATCACATTTTAGAGGAGTAATTAGACGTTTGAAGTGGATTAAAGGTTTGAGTAACTTACCCAACGACACCGCTCTTCTGAAACTCTCGAGGAGACCCATGTGAGATTATTGGGGTCATTTCTCAAGAGACACATCTGAGATGCAGGAGACTTCAGCTAAACTCTCCATTCGCACTAAATGTAATATAACTGCTCTCAAGGAGAAACAGTCGAGATATTGAAACAAAAGATCTGTTTTGTGGTTTTTCATTGCTACGGCAAGGCGAGCGTATGGATCAGAATGGTTCACTTTTATAAAAGTGTCTATGCTTCAATAAATCTTACAGAAATGAGTAGCATGGTGAAAAGGTTCACTCAGGTAAAGTAATGCAATCTTTGGATCTAACGAACCAGCACACACGTACAGTACATCTGGTACTCAGTGTGTGTTAAAGATTTGAACAGAACTACAATGGAGGTGTAATTAGCTGGTGCGAGTGTCTGTTCTGTGGTGTGACTTGCCTTTTGGGAAAATAACTATTTCAAGACTAAACCCCTGCACAGTGAGAACACCACATCTGACATATTACAGCGCACATGACTGTAAGGACAGAGAGATGTGGTGTCATTTTTAGAAAGACTTAATGTAGATTTAATCTTTATGAGAGCAGATATCATCTTCTATACAGGTGTTAAACACAATCAGCCACAAGAAACAAATGCAGCTTTGACATAAAACATGAAATCCTTCCGAATGATAATGAGACAGTTGACAATCTGTTGATGACTGGATGGGATTTGCATTAGTCGTCCAAATTAAAATACATTATTTATGTTTATGTTCTCCGGCAGATCATTCATACCAAAGTGATTTAAAATGAAGAAGCACATATCTTCTTATGACAGGGAGCTAAGTATATGCTCTGATGTACCGTATCTAAGACATATGCTAATATAGTCCTCAAACGACAAGAAGAAAACCAGGATAATAAAATCAAAATCCTGTGGGACTTGCAAATGCATTACAATTCTTGCTCAACTAATGTGTCACCAACGTATATGCTGTTCAAACACACAGCAATATGTAATTACTAGGGGTGTAAATATGTGTCACCAGTACTACTCGAGGCGGCACGGTGGCGCAGCGGTTAGCACTGTCGCCTCACAGCAAGAAGGTCGGAAAAGGGAGTCGGACGCTCTAGCAAGGAGGCCATGAAACCTCTAGGCCTCTAGCCTTGGTCGCTAGTGCACCTCTTAAGGCCAGGACAGTGAGGTTTACACAATGCACAGATGTCACGTACCAGTTGGCTACCATTACATATGCGTCAGACTGAAATTATGGAATCTAAAAAAAATAGTTTAGTTTTATATTAAATACACCAGGGCAAATAAAGCCAAATCTACATTTGAAGGAGTATTAATGGGTAAATGGGAGTTAGATATATTATTTCTCACATTTTTATTAAATTAATGTAACAGAGTTGACACCATGGTAACAGTACTGACCAGGGTAACAAAGTTGAGAGGACAGTTAATATGCATGAGTATTATTGCTGTATTATTAAAGGATTAGAATTTGTCATCCTTTAATTTTGTGATTTAAAAATAATCACAATAATTCTCCAATGTCATTACATTACATCATCCAGGTTATATAGCAAGGGAAACATCCATTCCACTCTCCACAAGTAACAGGACTGACAGTAACAAGGTTGACCGTTCAGTGCTAATTTGCTTCTAGCTAGCTACTAATGTGGTATGGTTTTGAAAATATAATGTTTATAGATATTGATCATAGTTTAAAAAAATCACCCAACACAGATTTATGTTCAAATATGGTAACAGTGTTGACAACTTGTGTTTGCCCCACTCAGTCAAACATTATAAAAAGCCAAATATTACAAGAGAAAATACAGGAGAAATGTACCTATTCTTCAACTGCTGTCCTCTTGACAGAGAAATGATGCAACTTCCTGTCAATGATGTCATTTTTGGAATTGTTGGTGTTTTTTAGTGAAGGTAACTGGGTTGACATGAAATTAGGGGACACAGAAAAATGTAGATTTTTTACAACAATTAATGTACAAATTTAATCATGCACAATGTTAATAATAAGATGATACATTAAACACTACAAGTGTAAAACAAATTCTGAACTGAAAAGAGCATAGTGAGGGACATGTCAAATTGCTCAACTTCTTCTTTATGAAAGTGGTTTTAATTGTCTAAAATAATACTTATTTGGTTAAAATTGGTTTACCCATTTTGTGGAATGACCCCAAAGTAAAGCTGCTGAACATGAACCACGAGAGTCCTATGAGTGAATCATGAGGATGTGTCTTAAAATCAGTCTAAAAGTGGCTAATTTGCCTACTTTTATCAGATGGTCCTTTTACCTTCTGTAAGATTCGTAGAGACCAGGCCTACTTAGCATCAGGATGATGGATGCTGTCTTCATCTTTCCCTGTCAGGTAGGTCACATTAATCAATGATATCTGCTGTCATCTTGTGGTCGTTATGAGTAATTTATTTAGACTCGTGAACCATCACTAACTATAACAATAGCCTACTAAAAGGGAGTAGAGCTGGGAGTAAAAATATGGAACTTTATGCCCTTAAATCACAAAAATATTCGTAAAATAAAACTCTTAAAACTAGGTTGTATCCCTCTTACTCAATAATGTGGTGAATCTGTGGTAAAGTGTGGTATATGGCATTGCCAGGGCACTACTGACTGATTAGCCTTGCATTTTACATCAATCTACATTCGTGTGTCGAAATGATCACTGGTATCGTCCTCACATCTCATCAAGCTGTGATAATTAGATGCATGGCATGGCTGGATGTTGTAATATGATATTGTCTGGATATTTTTGTGCCATTTTATATTGTTACGGGAAGGATGGATTTGCTTAACTTTTTGAAAGATAAGCAAAAGGAAAAGAGCGGGAAGGCACATGGTGACAGTGCAGATATGAAGTGTGTCATGATAGCCTACATGAATATATAAAGTGGCCAGACGTCCCATTTTTCCTGGGTCAGTCCTGTACTTAAGCACTTTTTCAACTGTCCCGATTTATTCTGAAAAAAATGGTGTTTTGTCCTGTGTTTTTTATCTCTCCTAAAATTTCTCAATCGCCTATGCATCTTTCTCAGTCACGTGAGTACTCAAATCAAAGGTGGCCGAGGATACAGCTTGTAAAACCAGTAAAATCACACCGTGTTATTTGAAGTACATGATTGGATTAAACTACCCATTCACAATCCCCATTAATATACGTCTAGTTATTGAACTGATTGAAGGGTCAGTTTGAAAGAGCACACAGATGAAATTGCGGCTGGAAAAATGTCAGGGAAGCATGCATGCTCATTTAAGGAGGATCTTCAAAAAGAGTTTATATTTCTAAAAAAGGAGTCACAGACAGAGCCGAGTAAAGTGAGGTGCACTTTTCCATCACCCATGGAGGCTGACCGACATCACGCAGCATGTTCATACCAAAAAGCATGTGGATGGTGCTAAAAGTAAGTGTGCCACTTTTTTTTTTATGAAGCAACGTTCAGAATCTGACAAGGTGCACGCAAGTGATTATCATTCTGTTGTGCACGGCCATAGTTTTCGGTTGGCTGACTGCACTGCGAAATTGATCAAGAAACTGTATGTTCTGAAATTTACTTCTGCCCGCACCAAATCTGAAGCTGTCATATACAACGAACTCGCTTTAGTGCAGCATGGCAACACACGGTTCCTCTATCTCGGTCCAGCTCTTGAAAGAACACTACACATGCACAATGGTCTGCGAGCATACTTTCTTTCTCAAGAAAATGCCCAAAGTTTCTAAGAGACGTTTTCAGCGATCCTTGCACTAAACTTTGGATTGGCTTCACACTCATGCAAAACGCCACTTTTAACTTCTAACTTGCACTGATGGTAGAGATAGTAGAGCAAGACCACATATAAGCCACAGAAGTGGCTTTGCACTTTCATGACCTGAGAAAAGACTTGCAGCCCTGTTGAGGAATCATTCATACCCTACATTTATGCATTTGGCAGACACTTTTATCCAAAGCAACTTATCCAGAGTCCTTATTACAGGGACAATCCCCCCCAGAGCAACCTGGAGTCCTGGAGTTGCTCAAGGGCACAATGGCAGTGGGGTTTGAACCTGCGATCTTCTGATTAGCAGCCCTTTGCTCTAGCCACCACGCCCGCTCACATTAAAAAGCAATTGGATGTCCTGGGTGAAGCAGCTGACATGCGAGCGGATGATTTATTTTGTGCAGTGAGAAACTATTCCGCATCAGTGGATTACCTCCAAAATTGGTGCCACTCATTGGAGAACACAGAAAAACTTGAGTGGCCCCTACTGAGAGACATCCCAGTGTGGAAAGACAATCATAGCAGCCTCAAACACTCAGAAACTTGTCAGTTTTACTGACAAAACCACCCTCTTCATGTGTGGAACATGAACAAGTTGGCCGTGTCTGAGAGATGGACAAATGTTCTTCGTCAGCTGGAGAGCAAAGAACGTGGAGTTTGTTTTAGGCCTGCCTGGGACATCTGCATCTGCGGAGCGTGTGTTATCATTAATGTACTCAGCATGGACACCGGATAAATCTCGACTCGGTGTAACAGTCATGAAGGTAATGCTTTTCGTACGTCTTAATTTTGGACTGGACTGCTCTGCATTTTACAGTAAACTCCTGAAAGACAAGTGCACACTGAGAAAAATGGCTGCCAGCGAAAGTACAAGGTGACAACAGTTACAGATGCACCCTCTACTTCTCATTGATCTGCGCCTAGTTAAGGATACGTCAATTTAATTTTTGCTGGGAAGGGGCTGTCCCATATCCACAAGCAGGAATCTGGTCACCCTATGAGTATATCATCCATTCACAAGTCTACCATTGTTTATTTACTTAAGATCTGTGGTATTACAGTCTTATACTAATAGAGGGTTAGTATAAGGTTAGCTCAACGGTTAAGGCTCTGGGTTACTGACTGAAAGGTTGGGGGTTCAAGCCCCAGCACTGTCAAGATACCACAGTTGGGCCCTTGAGCAAGGCTCTTGACCCTATCTGCTCCAGGGGCGCTTTTTATGGCTGACGCTGCGCTCTGACCCCAGCTTAGTTGGGATATGCGAAAAAAAACTACATTTCATTGGCTCTGTACCTGTACTATGCACAATGACAATGAAGTTGAATCTTAATCTTATACAATAACTGAAGAAAATATTTGTGCTTTCTTGTAAGGAAATTTACCTTTATAGGCTGTGTGTCATATCACATTGAACTACATTTACAAACATGCATCCTTTTACCGGAAAACTCAATTGCAGCCTAAAAGTACCAATTCAAAGGCACTTCTGGTATAAAGCTGTTTAAAGCTCCTAGAGCCCATGTGATTTTCTGAGTGAACAATCACTCGTCATTACTGTTATTAACCAGCAGGTGGCGCGCTGCGAGCAGTTTTGTGTCAAGTATTTCACTAAACAAAGTCTATTAAATATACATTATGTAACACTCATGATAATAAAAAAAGATCTATTGTCTTTATGCCAAAGCACATTCATAACACAGTTTCATCAAAATATTTAAGATTTTATTAATCCAAAATCATACTTTCACAAAAAGTGGAAGAGTCAACTCTTCTACAAATGACAGTATCCTGCAGTGACCTGCAGTTCAGAGTAGAATAAACAGAGATATTTGAAATATGGCTCAATTTCACCAGAAGTAACATTCCATTTCTTTTCTTTCCTCAAATCAGAGCGCTCAGGTTTTATTTTAATTTGTAAATAATACAAAATCCTCTAACAGTTGAAGTCAGAAATTTACATACACTTAGCTTGAAGTCGTTAAAACTAATTTAACCACTCCACAGATTTCATATTAGTCATTTAGGACATGATACAAGTCATTTTTCCAATTGTTTACAGACAGATAGTTTCACTTTTTATTGAATCACAATTCCAGTGGGTCAGAAGTTTACATTCCCTAAGTTAACTGTGACTTTAAGCAGCTTGGAAAATTCAAGAAAATGTTGTGAAGCCTTCAGGCAATTAGCCAGTTAGCTTCTGATAGGAGGTGTACTGAACTGGAGGTGTACAGGCACAGTTAACTTAGTGTATGTAAACTTCTGACCAATTGGAATTGTGTTATAGTCAATTAAAAGTGAAACAATCGGTCTGTAAACAATTGTTGGAAAAATTGCTCATCGTGCACAAAGTAGATGTCCTAAACAACTTGCCAAAATCATAGTTTGCTAATATTAAATCTGTAGAATGGTTAAAAAATTTGTTTTAATGACTTCAACTTAAGTGTATGTAAATTTCTGACTTCAACTGTAGGACCCGAGAACATCACTCTGTGAATCAAAGCAGCTCTCAAAATGACTTTACTGCACACATTAGTATACAATCAGCATAAAATCAAAGTTTCTGTTCTGTAAATATGTGAACAGATTAAAGATGCTTTCTAGAGCATTTCTTGTAAAGTTCCTCTATCCTCTGTCATGAAAAGCAGAACTAAATAAAAACGAATTCATAAACTAAAAGTTACCATTGTTCATCATGCAGACAGACAGCTAACGTTTGCAGGATTCATCTGAAAAAGAAAGAGACATAACGTTACAAAGAAACAACAAAATCATGTTAGTGATTAATATACATTTTTACAAATTTATATTTTAACTTCAGGCAAAACTTTAATATATTAATCACCAAACAAGCATGATATAATTGCAATGATATAAAGACAGTAATAAACCTTTGGTGAAATGAAGTGTCGAATAAGAACTTTGTATTTACCTTGTAAAGCATACATGCATGGGCTATTCTACAAACACCCAAATGCAATAGTTTACATATGCACACACACACACAACATGCAGCTGATTTTGGGCAGTTGGCAAATAACAAAGGCATCTTCATTTAACGTTAAAAGTTGGCTTAACATTTATATGAATGTATAACATGTGGTAAAGGGAAAGTGTATGTTTTAGTTACTGTGATTGCTCACCATTTCTTCCACATTTTTACCATTTTATCTTATGTAATAGTCCTGTGATGTGACAAATTCATTTTTAAAAGCACAAACATGCCTTGTAGTCTCTCAATTTATATGAGGTCATCATGCTGCATGTATAATCATTATTAAACAAGAATAAGATAAACATTGTCTAAAATGTTAGTATAACAAGGATGTATAGCATGTCACAGGACACTGATGTGACATGTCGACATAAATCAGATTCTACACCCACTACTTGACAAAATTGTAGTTTATTCATTGTTTCTCATTGTTTGTTTGTTGCAGAGTTTGTTGACTTTTTTATTTTGATAATGTGATCAAGAGGGAACTGACCCACTTTAAGAAATCTAACCCTTCCTGTGCACACACTCATGCCACTCTGGGACATAAACGCTCCGCTCTCCTCATCATCATCTTCCTCCTGTCCCTCAGCCTCCTCTCTCCTGTCTTCTGGACATGGATGAGGAGAGCAGGGGACGGATGCAAGCACACAGTCCTCTGAAGGGTACTCACAAACGTTCTCCAGCTGAGTGTCATCGAAACACACCTTCACCTGAAAAACAGAAAGAGAAAGAGTTTGAGAAAAAGAAGAATCTGAAAAGACACATTGAATCATTATAACATCTCACGCCAATCCCCCTAACCAAGTCCTAAGCACGGCTACAAGATCAAAATGTCCAAAAGTGTTTTCCAAGATTATGTTTCAATAATTTTTCCAGTCACACCACAGCGCACCTTAATTATTTCAGATACATACATTACATTCTCTTTTCATCTAATTATCAGACTGCTAAGACACAGAGGACAAGCTGTGTGTGTACAAACATGAGAATGTGCCCACCCACAACAACACATGCCACCCAGTGTAGTGCAAACAATCATGAGATTTATATGTGACTAAAGCCAATTGCTTCAGTGGTCAGAAGTGTGAGATAAACCGAAGGGTCAAACATGGGAGAGTGAGATATGAAAGAGTGAAACACAGTAGAGTTGTATATAGAAGAGTGAGATACAGAAGATTCAAATATGGAAGAATCAAATATAGAAGAGTGAGATACAGAAGAGTCAAATATGGAAGAGTGAGATACAGAAGAGTCAAATATGGAAGAATCAAATATAGAAGAGTGAGATACAGAAGATTCAAATATGGAAGAATCAAATATAGAAGAGTGAGATACAGAAGAGTCAAATATAGAAGAGTGAGATACAGAAGATTCAAATATGGAAGAATCAAATATAGAAGAGTGAGATACAGAAGAGTCAAATATGGAAGAGTGAGATACAGAAGAGTCAAATATGGAAGAATCAAATATAGAAGAGTGAGATACAGAAGATTCAAATATGGAAGAATCAAATATAGAAGAGTGAGATACAGAAGAGTCAAATATAGAAGAGTGAGATACAGAAGAGTCAAATACGGAAGAGTGAGATACAGAAGAATCAAATATAGAAGAGACAAATATAGAAGATTGAGGTACAGAAGAGTTAAATACAGAAGGTTCAAATATAGAAGAGTGAGATACAGAAGAGTTAAATACAGAATATTCAAATATAGAAGATTGAGATACAGAAGCGTCAAATACAGAAGAGTCAGAAGAGTGAGATACAGAAGAGTCAAATACGGAAGAGTAAGATACAGAAGAGTCAAATACGGAAGAGTAAGATACAGAAGAGTCAAATACGGAAGACTGAGATACAGAAGAGTCAAATACGGAAGACTGAGATACAGAAGAGTCAAATATAGAAGAGTGAGATACAAAAGATTCAAATATAGAAGAGTGAGATACAGAAGAGTCAAATATAGAAGACTGAGATACAGAAGAGTCAAATATAGAAGAGTGAGATACAAAAGATTCAAATATAGAAGAGTGAGATACAGAAGAGTCAAATATAGAAGACTGAGATACAGAAGAGTCAAATATAGAAGAGTGAGATACAAAAGATTCAAATATAGAAGAGTGAGATACAGAAGAGTGAGATACAAAAGATTCAAATACGGAAGAGTGAAATACAGAAGAGTCAAATATGGAAGAGTAAAATACGGAAGAGTGAGATACGGAAGAGTGAGATACAAAAGATTCAAATACGGAAGAGTGAAATACAGAAAAGTCAAAGGTTGAAGAGTGAGATGCAGATGATATGTGAAAGTCAAATTCAAAAGATGAAATACAGTGTAGTCAAGTACACACAAGTAAGAATACAATACAAAGTGTTAGAGAAGTGTCAAACTTAAGAAATATGAGAATCAAAAAAACAAGACGAATGGGTTCAGACTAGTTGATTTGAGTCAAAGAAGGGGCAGATTCAGTTTGAAAACAGTAAGCCAAACCAGAATCTGCTCAGTTTATAACAACACCATAGAGGAAATCAATCAGAGATGGTACATCATACATAATGAAACTCAGCTGAGTTTGTGATAGCAGAAAATGCATTAAAACACATATGACAACACAAAAAGTGAAGGGGGGGCATATAGTGGCTTAAGATTCAAATGAGGAAAGTGTACCAACACCCCCGCTGAGAGATTAGGAGTCAGTAAAGTCAATCCACCAGGAATGACGTCAAACTGCCCACAGACAACACGCCACTGGAGTCTGTTCTACTATACCTCAATGTGTCCCCCAAGGAGTTCTATTATTAGACTATAAATCTAAAAAACAGCCCTTAATTCCATTACACACACAAACGTTGTAGAGAAACTATAAAATGTAAGAACTTTAGTGTGCGTTACAATTTTCCCAAGTCTAGGGGCTGGTGAGAGAGCAACAAGGTAAAAATAAATGGAGGAAGAAATTAATTTCTAGTCTCTGGCCCCAACACTTCATACATGCGAATAAACAAGTCACTTCAAATATTGATTTGTTTATTTTGTATAATAATATTGGGAATATCATAAACTTCAGGCAGTGATATATGCCAAAACAAAGAATCTATTAAGAGGGAAAATAACTTGCCTAAAATATATATATTTTATATAATAATTTAAAAAAATATATAATAATTTAAAAACACAAAATAAAAACCTCAGGACTGCAAACCCCTCTATGAATAAACAGGAGAAAACACTAAATAAATCAGCACCACCTCCCTACTAAATTTTCCAATATAATAAAGTCTTTTAACAAAAGACAACTAAATTATAACAGATATAGGAGAACATTAAGAACGTAGTTCGTCAAGAAACTAACACCAGCAGAGAAGAGAAACCATCTGGAGCAGGAGAGAGAAAATTCTCCCGTGGAGGCTAAACCCTCAACTCTATGCTTGCAGTCTCAATTCATGCAGGCAATTCGTTTGCAACGCAACCTCTCTAAGCACCTCTCAACCAATGCTGCCAACGCATGCCTCCTTTCTCACCTTCAGCCTCCCCTTTTAATGTGAGCCCCAGTCCACTTAGTGGCCAATCACTGCAGGCAGGACTCCATGATGGTAATGGGAAACAGGTGGCAGTAATTAGTACCTTCTCAGAGGAAAGTGGGAGAGATAATAGGAGAAATGTATGGATAGAACAATCCCAAATAGTGACAATTCACACACTACAAACACAGATGTAAATAAATACATCCAGGGATGTAACAGGTGGTAAAGTATAACTATTCAAACTCCTATCACATTAACATGTGATAATGTCAGGCATGAAGACTGCTGGAATTTGTTGATTTTGATAAAATTCTCAAATGAGGTTAGTCTGCTGTTGGTTTAATGCATTATCTTATGTCTGTGCTACAGAAATAACCAAAGAGCTGACTCAAGACTTCTAAAACATGCTTGTGGTCCAGATTTATCTCAATGGTCCACATTTAATCATTGTGTTCACTATATGTACAGTTGACTCCAAATCCTGGCAAAAGATGCTGTATGTGGATACACTAGTCACCAAAACATTCTGCTCTAGTAACTCACTGTGAATCCCAAACTACAGTAAAAGGTCATTCTTTTATTCATGGGAAAACCCTGCCCAATTCTCTCATTCCCCCTGTGTCTCTTTTTCTGCTCTACTGATTTTCTTTGTGTTTGCCATGTCCCACTTATTCCAAAAAGCTTTGTTTAATAGGAACAAGTGCTGACATAAAACCACACGCCAGAAGATCACAGCAAGAACAAATGTCTCTCACAAACAAATTTTAAATGGCAAACTCTGCTAAAAGATACAGAGTTTGACAGAAGTGAAAGTGTCCAGGATTGTGTTTGTCAGTGTTTTCTGCATCAGAAGGGGTGAACAACTGACAAAGGCAGTCAGGGGACAACAAGCATGTGGCAGTGTGCGTGCAGACAAGGCAGAGAAAGATGCTTGTGTTTGTGGTTTCCGGAACCGAGAGGTGCCAGAAAGCATCATGACCCAGTTCAGAGCAGCAAGGGGGTATCAACCCCATTGACACTTGCTGCTTAAATGACTTGTGAGAAAAAGAAGTATAACAATACTATATGAATAAAAAAATGACTTAAAGCATATAGCAAGGACAATCCCCCTACAGCAACCTAGGGTTAAATGATTTGCCACGCTATCAATAGTGATAGCTCACAGCTTGCTCCTTATGAGGCTTGAACCAGTCTAATTACCCAGTCTAAGCTTTAGCCACTGAGCTACAACACTCATCATGATGTAGTTCATTGCCTTAACCACTTGGCCTATGTAACCCTAAACTCAATGGTAGTTAACCCTTGGTGGTTAACCCTAAACACTTTAAATAAAATGTTGTGACAATTATATATAGTAGAGCTTCTCAGTTGGCATATTCTGCAATTTCTTTGTTTGTTAACTACAAACAAATGCACATGCATAATGATGGCATCTATTTTGCAAAGGCATTTTCTGTTGCTGCTCTTTTTTTCTGCAGCAGTTGAATGTGGAATCTGAGAGGTTGTGTCTTTACCTGTGAACTATGATGGCATGAGAGATAAGCCTAATCCAGGCTTAACGCTGGGCAACTGCTTTGGTCACCATCAAAGACGACAGAGATGTTTTGGCCCAACTAATTAAAGATCACACACTTTGATTCCCCTATTTGGTCATTGTAATTTTTACAAAAAGGGATCCCCAATAAACCATAACCCCAAATATATAGGGATTTTAGAGAGCCTTTGGCTTGCTCATTTGAGGGCACTGAGACAGTATTTTCTCTAAAGTGGCTCTGAAACAGTTTGAATTGTGAAAAGCACTATATAAATAAAACTGACTTCACAATTTGAGGAATGCTATGAATATAAATATCTTAAGGTCTAATCGTAGTGTGTTCTGCTCAGTTTTGCCTTCCTCTGATATTATTAGCACAGCATCTCATTGTTAATGTCATGCAAAACCAGATCTATTTACTCACAGCTTTTGGTGTCCCTCTGCTCTTTACCAAACATGATCGCTCGAGGTTCTGGTACCCTCCAATCACCTCAATCTCTTCTGCTGTGGGATACCTCTTTTTCCCAGCTTCTTTGGTGCCAGTGGAGGTTGGCTTGTGTGCTTGGCCCTGGGGCGCTGCTCTGGAGGGAGAGGGGGTCCCTCCAGAAGGGGATGCTCCTCCAGATCTCCTGGGGGTAATTGTGATGGTAGTTCCTCTCTTTCCTGGTCCACCTGAGGCACTCCTGATGGAAAAGAGAGGTGGAGTTGGGGAAGAGGATTGGGTGCAGGAGATGGAAGATGATAGAGGGCCGTTGCCTTGTCCTGAGGGCTTTAGAGAATTTTCTGTTGATTGTGTGTTCTGGGCATTGACTGTGAATGACCTGAGCTGCTGGGGTTTGGAATGAGATTTCTGGATTTTCTGTTGGTCTTGTGGAAATCTGGGGCTTGTAGGGGTTTGTGATTTTTGCATCTCTCTGAGAATATCTGGTCTCTTCTGACCTTCGGGCCTTCTAATCTCCTGTTCTGTGGCCATACTGCTCTGAACACTCGATTGTACCTTTCTGATGTTACGGGAACCATATTCTGCTTCCTGTTCCTTAAGCTGCAGCCGTTCCATATGACACTGTACCATCTGAACATCTGTCGAATCCACTGTCTCGGTTGTGTCAACATCTTTGACCGTCTCATGGTTCCACAGTTTGGCAGTTTCTGGCAGAATGTCCAGAGATGGTGTGTGTCTGATGGGGTTGTATTGCCCCTGTATATTACCACTGTTTGTTGGAATATCACTAGACCGTTTGCTGATACACTCCGCATTCCTAGAGCCCACTGTCTTGAGGTTATAGATCCGACTCATGTCGTCTAGTAAGTCTGAAAGAGGTGGGGAGGGAGAGAGAGAGGGAGGAAGATAGTCTTTTTCTAACAACTCTTCCTCTCTCTCTCTTTCGTCTTCTCTGCCAATGTCCTGTCTTCTCCAAATGCCAAATGTTCCACACTCTACATCGCGTGCTGTCTCTCTCCCTGTTTCTGTGGGGTAAATTTCACTATCAGATACGTCTCTGGAGATCTCCCTAACTTCTTTTTCTTTCGAGGCTGATTGCAAGAGCAACAGAGAAACAGGAACAGGAAGTTGAGGGCTTGACTTTACCATGCTAACTTCCTGTGTGACATCAAACAGTCTGAGAGTCTGTAATGTGATTTCCTTCTTTCGATCCTGTGTCACTTCTCTCACAGTTCCTTCTACTTCTGTCCTGTCCTCTTCTGTGCCATCCATCACGTTAGCCATTTTCGTCTCTCTTTCCTCTGCCTCTCTATTTTTCTGCCTCTCCTCCTCTTGCTGGCGGATTCTCTCTCTCAGAGACTCCACTCGGGTCAGAGGTCGACCAGCTTTCCAGCTCCCTCTCCTCTCCACACTTCCACCTGCAATCTGTCCATCTTCAGCAGGGTGACTCGCCCTCCTTTCTGATGATACATCGACTCCATAAAACACTGTCCTGGGGATAGTGACTTCCTCCTGGGTGCATGATTTGCTCTGAATCTGTTGCGTGGCCTGGGAGGTAAAATTACTTTCCTCAGGGGCTTGTTTTGATACATTCTGATACAGTTGATGCTCTTTTTGAATGTGACAAGTGTTCAGATTTTCATTTATTTCACTAGAGATTATATCCGTGTCTCCAGGTGACAAAATCTGCCCTGACCCCTTGAGATCTCTGTCCATCTGGACGCTTCCTATTTTACACAGCAAATCACCTGTGTGCTGGGAGAGAACAGCTTGGACTGAGAGTTGTTTTTGTCCACAATATGCTGAAGACAGCATACTGGAGTCTACAGAGAACATGGCGACTTCTTGGTATTGGGTGTCTGTAGAGTAATCTATGGTTGTGTTGTGATCCACACTATCATCTGCAAGGGGAATATATGTACCATGGAATTGTTCTGAGGCCACAGATACCTGCTCCTGATTCCACTTCCTCTTGGATTTTGCTTTTGCCTCAGTTTGTAATTCTGTCAGTTTACATGTCTGCCATTCCACTCTCTCTGCCTCATTCTCTTTCATCTTGTCTCTCTGTATCTCACTCTCATTCTCCTCTCTCCCTCTCTTGCTCTCTCTTTCTAAGCTGCATTCCCTGTCCTGTTTTAAAGGAATTCGACAAGCAAACATGATGCCCTCTGGGTTTTTGATGGAGGCCACAGTGAAGCCCTCTTGCAGGTTTGCACTTGACATCCGTTCCTCCATATTTCCACAAACAGAGTCATTCGTTTCATTTCCCACCCTTCTCTCTCTCTGTGTTTCCACCCTTCTCTCTCTCTGTGTCTCCACCCTTCTCTGTGTTTTTACATGCAACACCTCCTGTCCTTCATTTTTGGGCCGCCGCCATCGTGTTGTGACTCTTGGTTCACTCTCTGATTGTTCGGTGCTCCTTACCATCACCTGTGGTTTGAACCTGCGGTCAGAGTACGTCCTCTCCACCACCTTAAACTCCAGCTCCTCCTCACATTCTCCATTCTCCTGGTGGCGCAATACACGGTCAGAGAAGCTGAAGGAACGTTTGGGAACACCTCTGAATGTCGGCCTTGTCTCCTCTTCCTCTTTACTCCGCTTCTCTTGCACAAACAGGTCTCCTGTGCTGTATTTGGCCCGGTTCTTGCCTGGCCGGTTAAAGCAGTCCGTGCTCTTGGACCGCATTGGGGGTTTGGGGTGTTCCCCGAACTTACTAAGGAGCTGAGTTACTCGACCACTACACTCTGCAGCTTCTCTATTTTTATTGTTTGGGATTATCTCAGCTCTTTGCGTGACTGTCATTGATGTCAAGGTTTCACAAGTTGGAACTTGATTTATCTCTTTTGTCCATGTGCTCTGTCTCCCTCTATTTCTCTCGATCCCTACTACGTGTTTTTCGTTGCACCCTCTCTCTTGCATCACGGTAACGTCTTCCCCTTTTTTCCCATCTGTAATGGGCGGTGTAATAATCAGAATTTCTGATGCCTTAATCTCGGTCACGCTTCCTCCACCAGCCAGAAACTCCCTCAAGTCCATCCTCAACCTCTTCTCTTCCTCTTGCACTTCCTTCTCTCCAGTGTTCTCCTGCTTCTCCAGTCTTTCCCTATCTTTTTTGTCTTTCTCAATGATAATAATGTTGCCTGCATTGATAGTGCGAAGACCAGTGACCGGTGGAAAGAGAGACACGCTACCTTCTACCTCTTTGCTTTCTTTTACCTGTTCTCTCCCAGTACTTACTCTTCCTTCACTTTTATTTCCTGTCTTCTCCACCCACATCTCTTTTTCTCGTCCTCTCCAAAACTCCCTCTCCTGACATCTACCTCCTTCTTTCTCTGTTTCCCTATTTCTTTCTCTCACCATGTTACTAGTTGCCTTTTTATTATAATTTTCTTCATCTGGGATTACTTTTTTCCTGTTGTCTCTCCTCCAGCTGTTCTCAGAGCGGATGAAGGGGTTATGTCGGATGGGGTTAATGGTTTCTTTTGATACCTGATTTTGCACTATGCACCCAGGGTCAGTCTGGAGATGGAATGTAATTTCCAGCTGCTCAGTCACAATGTCCTCTGTGATTCCCAGGACATCTGGTGTGTGTTGTCCACTACACTCTCTGTCTCTTTCCCTCCCTCTCTCTTCATCCTTCGCCCTCCGTCTCTGGATGATCCCTCGCTTCCAGGCAGGCATGCTTGCCAACCTCTCCTCCTCCTCTCTCTCTCTTCTCTCTTTTATCTCTTCCTCTCTTCTCTTTCGCTCCAGTAGAAGCAGCTTCCATTCCGGTAGGGTGGACAGAGACATATCTACGCAGTACTTGATGAAACAGTGCTGTTTTACTGGTCAAAAAGTTGTGTTTTGCTTCAGGGACATCTAAGAGGCCTGTTCGATCAAATATAAAAACAAAGTACATTCGCTTAGGAAGGAACCCTTTTTATTTTATTCGAAATGCACATGCTGTCACAAACTCATAAACTCAATAAACAGATAAATAGGCCCCAGGAAATATTTCACTTAGAAACACTTACTGTTTACTGCAAATATAATTGCATTAGATTTATATTAAAGATAACACACATACACTTTTCAAGAAAAACATTGTGCAATTAGTTTGAAAGATTTTAAACGATAAAACAATAAATATAGCATTCAAAATGTAGGGGAAAAATTGGGATTTTTTTTTGGGTTGTCAAGTCAGCTTTACAGACATTATAACAGATTTATTAATTATTATTATTATTTTGACATTCAGACATTTTTAGTAGAGTTCCTGTCAAATGCAACACATTTAATGAGTAAAATTAATACCAAAGAGTGGTTTGCTAAAATAACGTAATTGTTGCCCCTTAAATTGAGACGTAACAAGCTTTTTGTGGCCAAAAGGGACAAGAGCCACTGTTGGAAAATCCTCTCGCATGATGCAAAGTTTATTAATTTACTTGGATATGATGACATGTTCTAAAGAGACAATATTTAACAGATAATAATACATAATCTTTTCTTACCAACCCTCCATAGGTATTACAGCTTCTGATAAGGTAAAGCTAGAAGTCTGGGTTCCCAATTCACTGGAATAAGGTTTTCCCCGTTTCCACTCCCTCGACGCTCATCTTTTCCATCCTAGTAACTCCAAAGAGAGGCACCAGAGGTCCCATCAGTTCCCTCGATTCATGCAAAAGGGAAGCAGCAACATTCCTAACGCTTCATTTATAGCAATAAGCTTTTTGTTTATTCACATTTCAGTCGTTCCGTGAAGTGTATTTCAGTCCCGTGAATCGGAGCGCGGCTGTAGTAAATGTTACCGGCTTTAGTGCCACAGGACTGTAATCCCATAATTACATTAAACTCCAGCAGGAGAATCACAGGCACATGCCCCATATTGCCTAAGAAAAGAATTTTAAGACTGCCGTCTGCCACCCTCCTCCACATCCCTCCCTGAACACAGGAGCCGTTAACGGGAGAGTTATGCGAGGTGAACGGACACACGGGAATCAGCTCTTAGATAACACCCAGCACCAGCTCAACATTAAAGTCCTGATTTATCGCTTTTGACAGAAATCACATCAGATCATCACAGGTTATCATTATCAGTATATAATATAATGTAAAAGCAAATTAATGCATGTCTTGAACATTGAGGGGTTGCAGCATGAAGCATTTACATGTTTCCATTGATCATGGTATAAATATGGGGCGGTAAAAGTTATTGGCTCTTACGTGTTCAAGCTTCACCCAAAAATTAAAATCCAGGCATCATTTTCATACTGTTGACCAACAAAAGTTCATCCAATATTGAATTATTTTTTTCTCCGTTTCCCTGATAGGTCATTGGTTTGTTTGTGCATGCATGTGCATGTAGTATGCATGCGTGAGTATGTGTGTTGTGCCCTTTCTTAATGAGGAAAATCAGGGCTGAGCTGTTGCGTAGAGTGATTTCATCTCATGACCTTTGACCTGTGCTCTTTACAAGTGGCCAAAATGCATCAGCTCCTCTACAGATGATTAACAATACATGATAGATCTTGTGAAAATAAACAATTAATGTTTAACTAACTAGTTTGCTTTTAGAGCATGGTTGGCCTTCCATAGATATGCACATGGTCCCGACCCAGCAGGGGGCGTTGATGAGCTGCAGAAACAGTCCCTATTTACCGGAACAGTATTTGATCATTTAAGTTTTACCACTAGTTATTCTGTCATGGCAATATCCAACACTTTGTCATATGAGTGGTTTGGCAGTTGTTGTATCACTTGGCAGTGCTTTTAGAAAATATGCTGCCGGTTGATCTTTGACATCTAATATACACTTGAATAGAGGACGCCTCCTAATGGGACAAAACCAGATCACTGTGATTATAATCAATTCAAGCTCTCTGCAGTCTGCACAACAAGCACGCAATTGCACCTTTGATAATAATGGAAGTGATGTGGGTTTTTTGTTCACTCTAGCTTCAAGTGTAGGCACAATATGGCACCTGTGCCCAGAGCATGCCAATACCATAATCAGTCCCTGAGTAAAACATGTACCACTACCAACAGAAAGACTAAAGCATTTTTATGCAGGTGCAGACCCCAATATCAAATAGCAAAATATCCACAGCGACAGACTTCAACACTAGCCACAGAGCACGAGAAAAGTTAGACAGAAAACACTGTGAAAAAATACATCCGCCCAACGTGGGGCTCGAACCCACGACCCTGAGATTAAGAGTCTCATGCTCTACCGACTGAGCTAGCCGGGCTGTGAGTGCTCTTCGCACACGTTCCATAATGACGTCATGACGTCTAATTGTAATATCGATATAATTCAGTGCAATTATTCAATTATTTTAATACTAAACACATAATTGTCATGCACATGCCAAAACAATACAATGAAAATGTCACTGCATTTGTGCTGGACGAATATTGCAGTTAATAGGGCACGTACAAGATATGTCATACAAGACCACTTTTTACTTGCAGCCACCTCTAAGTTGTTTAACTTCACTTGTATAAAATCTACTAAAAATGTTATACAGTTATCATACTGTTGCATATGAAGCGGATCATTGAGGCTGTGATTCATAATGTTTGTCATATATATATATATATATATATATATATATATATATATATATATATATATATATATATATATATATATATATTTATCTCTAAATAATGTTTTCATGATTTTTAACCTGTTAACTGTGACTGAAGTTTTTAAAGTGAAATCCAGAATCTGAAGGGTCTGGATGGACCAGCTTTTTTAGTGTTGTACTATTAATCTATTTGTTATTATTAACTATTATTATGAATTTGCTTAAAACTATAGTGCATCATTTAGTGCAAATTCCACTTTGAATATTAAGCAGCATTACCTAAAAAACCTCAGTCGGCTCTGCCCCAAAAAACGAGCTTCCTTTCAAACATTTACTTAAAATAGTGTGCCAGGCCAGCTAATGCAGGTTTCTAGGTTACCAACTGTGCATTTAACTTTAAAATAGACATGAGGACATAAGACAACTGGTGAATATCAAAGGTTTTTATTATGAGCCTTCAACATGTTTATAGATATTCCTGCTATCCCAGAACCAGAATATGTTCTCAATTGGGTTGTGCAATGATTTAAAGTCATTCAAAATGCATTTCAACAGACTGCAGACGATTGTGTGAAGCTGACAATTAAAAAACTGAAAAATGATCTCCTGACTCCTCCATTGCCCAAGAACTGCATCATAAAAGTAATCCATAAGGCTCCAGAGGTTTAATCCATGACAGGTGTGGGTGAGCAACAAGTACTTTTTTCACTAACAATCTCCACTTTCACTTTCATATTTATCTTTACTTGTTTTTGGGATTCACATTTTTTTTTTGTGTGCATATCACCACCTACAGGCAGGGAGGAGAATTTATAGTCAAAAATGACGTAAATATTGGCAATATACACTTATCATATCACTTCTGAAGACATGGATTAAACCAGAGACTGTTTAGCAGAGTCGGACCACTTCTATTAAAATAATGGGACGACTGGAAACTGGAACGACCAACAGCAGCTCAACGGAAGTACAAAGGAAGTCTTGACTTTCAGGTAAAAGAGCCAATCACCTTTTAGATACAGACATCACCTGCCATTTAACTCGAGAACACGTGTGCGTATTAGCAATACAAGCTAGGATAATCTTGTTTATTTAGCATAAAATGAGGTAAAGAAGCACATTTTGTGATTTCTTTCCGCTGATTTTAAATATGCTCTTTGATCGTCATCTTGACCAACAGTTTTGGAGATTTCGTTCTTTCCCCATTGAAGTAGATAAGCCCTGCACGGTCATGACTGGAAATAACCTCCCGAGAGCGTCCCAAAGATGGCCGCCAGTGGACTGACTCGCTAGAAAGACCTTGATTTTACCATTGGAGTCGTATGGATTACTTTTATGCTGCGTTCATGTGCTTTTAGGAGCTTCAATGTTTTTCTCACCATTCACTGAACGCTCAGACAGTTCATAAAGCCGCTTTAACAGGGAAATAATAACATTTAGCATTAAAAGTGTTGGTGCAATTGATGAAGCTGAATATAAAATGTTTTCTGGTTTCAAGATGTACAATCTGAAGTTTGCATTAAACATTTTAAGTTGGTGTAGAAAAGAGATTGTCTTTTTGCATAAGTGACATTTACAGATTGCACTTGCACAGCTGTTGATTATGTTTGTTTGCACCAGCTCAAACAAAGGCGACAGCTGCCACCACACCTGATGTGAACTACCAGGAAATATGAGCCGCATCCTGTGAGTGGTTTGTATTTCAGTAACACAGCCATTATGCTACAGCAATGCTAGACACAATGTATTTGCAGGGCTAAGCTTGAGGTTACATGAGTAAGATTGCGATGTAAATTAGATTTCCATTATTGTCGTTTAATCAGAGTTGAGTGCAGCGGTCCAGCCATTCTGCCTCCCACGATGGTAAATGACTCCACCTGCGGCGACTGTACTCAAGAAAAACATCAGAATAGCCAGTCCAACTCCACCATACATCAACACTCGCTCTTTCACTGTCAGATCATCTACAGAGAGGGAGAGAGAGATATAGAGAGAGAGTGATTGAGACAGAACTGCACTTCCTCACAGAATGCCCAAAATACCAACCAATTAGAAACAAATATTACCCCAAAATTAACAACATATGCCCAGATTTCAATGCATGTACCCCGACACAAAAAATGTGTTTTATTCTGGGGGAAAAAGAGGAATGTGCAAATATAGCTGCAAGATTTGTAGTATCCTGTAGAAACCTGCGGGACAACCAGAACTCAAATCAATAACAACACATGATGTATTGATGACCCCTGACCCCAATCCTCTACCCCTGTTACTGACCCTATATAATGTTGCATGTTATTTCTTTATAGTTATTATTGTTGTCATGTCTTAGTTTAGTTCCTGTTCTGTTTTCTATGTAATTGCTTTGGCAATACAAAATGTCTTTGTCATGCCAATAAAGCTTGTTAAATTGAAATTGAGAGAGAGACAGAAAGAGAGAGAGAGAGAGCGAGAGAGACACTTTCACTTTTAACATCTCTAATTACAACTCATTTAACACTAAAAGATACATAAACCTTTAGCACATTACTTAAAAAAAAATACATTCTTTAAAAAAAATTTTTTTTTAAAAAAAAATAGTAAAAAAAAATAAAAAAAAAATCAGCTTATAACAATACATTACATCCTCCCTCTTCATTGGGTTTACATCAAATATTTCCAACACCCCATAAAAAGAAGAAAGATTCAGTATCCTTATAATAATACTTATACTCCATAACCAGTCTACTTTTAACCAGTACTCTGAACATATTCAAAGGATCAGCATAACTATTAAACTGCATTTTGCTCTTTCTGGTCAGCCAAATTGCCATTTTGGCCTTACCAAATAAGACATTAATCAACACAATTTTACTTTTGTTCGAGGTGCTATATTTGGGTCCAAAAATAAACAAACTATTTGTAAAAATAAAACCAAAATTAAGGCTCAAATCTTTTAACACACCAAGGATTCCCACTAGCCTGGAACAGCCAATAAACATGTGAAAAACTGTTTCTGGTAAACCACAAAACAGACACTCTTCTCCTTGCAAAGCATTTAGATGCACTTTATAACAGATTGTTGCCAAAATCCAATGAGAAATCCTCCATTGCAAATATCCACTTCTTTTCTCAATTGGCTTCTTATACAATGTCCTCCAACTTCCCTTTAGAGAAGCCCCTGTTTCAACAAAATTAGTCCATTTGGTCTCTGTGTAATGAATTCAAACTGGGCGTTTGTTGAGAATCCATATGCAGAAGTTTTATTGAAGCAGTAAATCCAAAACGACAGGCAAAGCAATGGTCAAAGATGCAGGCAGGGTTCAGTGAACAAAATAGGCAGTCCAAGTAAGCAACCAAGGCAAAAACAGTAATCCAAAAACGTGATATCCAAAAGGCAGGCAAAAGGTCATAACAAGAGGCAAAAACAATAGCAAAGGAGAAAGCGCTCAGTAAGGCAGGAAAAACTGTCAATGCTTCGCAAAGTGTTAGTGGAAAGCATGGCTCTTTATATATATCAAACAGGAAGTGACTGTAGAAGAAATTGAGTGATGTCAGTATTCACGTGAGGGCTCCCTCTGTTGGTTGGAGGGAGCAGATGTTACAGAATCCCCCCCCCTCTATGAACACCTCTTGGTGTTCTTCGACTGGGGCGTCACCTTGGTCTGGGTGGTCAGGATGAGTTCGATGAAAATCATGGATAAGAGAGGGATCCAGAATGTCCTTGGCAGCTACCCATGATCTCTCCTCTGGTCCATAGCCCTCCCAATCCACCAAATATTGCACCTGGCTTCCTCTTCTCCTTGACTCAATGATTTCCTTTACCAAGTATGCTGGTTCTCCATTAATCTCCAAGGGTGGTGGAGGTTCCGGTTCCATGGTTTCGGGGCCACATGCAGGGTGGACCGGTTTTAGCAATGATACATGAAATGAAGGAGAGATTCGGTAATTAGCAGGAAGCTCAAGTCGATAGGTCACAGGGTTTATCTGTCTGATTATACGAAATGGACCAACGTACCTGGGACTGAGCTTCCTACTAGGTAGCCGTAGACGCAAGTTTCGTGTGGAAAGCCAGACCCTCTGGCCTGGCTGATAGTTAGGGTGGGGACGCCTCCGTCGATTCGCGTGGATTCTCTGAGAATGAATGGCACGTTGAAGCCTCACATGAGCGCTGTCCCACACCCGTTCACTTCTTCTGATCCAGTCATCCACCGCTGGTACTGTAGATGGTTCCCCAGACCAAGGGAACATGGGAGGTTGATAACCCAGTATGCATTGAAAGGGGGTAAGTCCTGTAGATGAATGGGGTAGTGAATTTTGGGCATATTCAGCCCATGGAAGAAATTCACTCCATCTCTGTTGTTCTCGACTACAGTATGACCTAAGGTAACGTCCGATCTCCTGGTTCAATCTCTCCACTTGTCCATTCGCCTGTGGGTGGTAGCCTGAGGTTAAACTAACATTAATGTCCAACAGTTTACAAAATTCCTGCTATACCCTCGACGGGAATTGAGGACCCCGGTCCGTGACAATGTCCTCTGGCAATCCATATATCCGGAACACATAATGGAACAAGGCAGTGGCTGTTTCCATGGCAGTGGGAAGACCCTTCAGTGGGACAAGACGACAAGCTTTAGAAAAGCGGTCAATGATTACCAGAATCGTGGTGAAATTGTTAGACTTGGGTAGATCTGTGACAAAGTCTACTGATAGATGGGACCAGGGCCTCTGAGGAATGGGTAGGGACTCCAGTAGTCCAGCAGGTAGTTCCTTGGGGGTCTTAGACTGAGCACATACAGGACATGACTTGACATATGAAGTAACATCTTAATCATCTAATTAAGTCTGACCACCAGAATGAGTTGCGTATTAAGGCTACAGTTCGTTGAATACCTGGATGTCCAGCGCTGAGGGAAGAATGCACCCATTGGATCACACGTTGTCGAAGGATACATGGGACGTACTGCTTGGTTGGTGGGCAAGAAGGTGGGGAGGGGTCTGTTTGCTGTGCTTGTAGGATCTCATCCATGATGTCCCAGCGAATGGGGGCTACAACCAATGATGAAGGGAGAATGGGAGCTTGGTTATTTTGAAAAGACATAGGTTCATACCTTCTAGACAAAGCGTCTGCTTTACTGTTCTTGCTTCCAGGGCGGTAGGTAACTGTGAATCGGAATCTGGAAAAGAACAGAGACCAGCGGGCTTGTCGTGGATTGAGTCTCTTAGCACTTTTGATGTATTCCAAGTTCTTATGGTCTGTGATAACTTGAAATGGATGTTCTGCTCCCTCTAACCAATGTCTCCATTCCTCCATTGCAGCTTTCATAGAGAGTAGTTCCTTGTTACCTGCGTCATAATTTCTTTCAGCAGCAGTGAGTTTACGAGAATAGAAGGCACATGGGAACATCCGTCCTGGCATACCATGCCTTTGAGAGAGAACAGCCCCAATCCCATTATCGGAAGCATCCACTTCAATGATGAAGGGTAACTTTGGATCAGGATGCTTGAGGATGGGTGCAGTAGTGAAGCATGTCTTGAGGGTATTAAAAGCCGTGTTAGCAGATTCGTTCCATGGAAGTTTCTTGGGTTTGTCCTTGAGTAATGATGTAAGAGGTGCTGCGATGATGCTGTAATTCCTAATAAATCTTCTGTAGAAATTTGCAAAGCCAAGAAATCGCTGAAGTTCCTTGATAGTGGTAGGTTGTGGCCATTCAGTAACTGCTTTGATCTTGGATAGATCCATCTCCACACCGTGATGACTGATTATGTAACCTAAGAAATTAATACTAGTGTTATGAAACTCACATTTTTCAACTTTGACGTAGAGCTGGTTCTGTTGGAGCCGAGTTAGGACTGACTTGACATGTTGAATATGCTCCTCCTTTGTTTGGGAATAGATTAGGATGTTGTCAATGTAAGCAATGACAAAGTGATTCAAAAGGTCTCTGAAGATTTCATTAATAAAGGACTGGAAGACAGAGGGTGCATTGACTAGACCAAATGGCATAACTTGATATTCATAGTGCCCCCTAGTGGTGACGAAGGCAGTCTTCCATTCATCACCTTCTCTGATTCGAATAAGGTTGTAGGCACTTCGAAGATCTAGTTTGGTGAAGAAATGTGCCTCTCGGAGTTGTTCCAGTGCTGAAGGAACAAGAGGAAGTGGATAGCTGTTCTTTACTGTGATTGCATTGAGACCTCGAAAATCTATACATGGTCTAAGTCCGCCATCTTTTTTGTCTACAAAGAAGAACCCTGCAGCTCCTGGAGAGGAAGAGGGACGTATAAAACCTGATGCCAAGGCTTCTTCAATGTAGTTTTCCATGGCCTGAGTTTCTGGAAGTGACAAAGGATAAACTTTACTTTTAGGAGGTGTAGTATTTGGGAGGAGCTCAATGGCACAATCCCATGGACGATGGGGAGGTAGTTGGGTTGCATTTGCCTTGTTGAAGACCTCTGAAAATTCTGAGTATTCAAATGGAATCACTGTCTCTGTGGAGGTATCTGGACTTTCCACACTCGTGGTGAGACATGGGAAGGTTATCTTTGAGTTAAAACAATGCTCTTGACAATGGGGAGACCATTTGGTGATTTCACCTTGATTCCAGGAAATACTAGGATCATGGATAGCCAACCATGGATGACCGAGAATGATCTGGTTCTTGGGAGAAGAAATAACATAGAATGAGATCTTTTCAGTGTGAAACAGTCCAACTTTTAGAGTTATTGGGAAAGTCTGTTGTGAGATGCCCTGTCCTATGGGTTTGTTGACAACTGCTGTAATATCAATTGAAGGGATGCATGGCAGAGTGGGGATTTTTAGTTCTTGGACAAGATCTTCATGGATTAAATTGACTGCGGCACCAGAATCCACTAGTGCTGAAACATAGTGTTCTTTATTCGAAACCTCAATGGATACAGATAGGGTGAAATTCTGACGATGAACAGTAAGGAAATTTTCAATACTCACTGTTTTCCTTGAGGTGTTGTTGGCTCGATTGGGACAGGCTTTGCGCTGATGATTTGGTTGGCCACAGTAGAAACATAGATGCTCCTGCAGACGGCGATGTCGTTCCTCTGATGACACTCTAGTATAGCCAATTTGCATGGGTTCTGTGGATTGGGGCATGGAGAGAGTAACAGCTTCAACTGGAACAGGAGCCATTTTGACCTGTTTGGAGCGGGGTTTGTTACGAATGAGATTATCTAACTTAATAGCCATGGTGATATACACAGATAAGTCTGTAGTTTCATCTCTGCATGCCAATTCTGCTTGCAATTCATGGTTAAGTCCTTCTCGAAACATTGTTTTAAGCGCCACATCGTTCTATCCACTCTGGGCTGCGAGTGTTCTGAATTGGATAGAATAATCAGCGGCCGATCGGTTACCTTGGCGTACATGCAACAACTGTACAGAGATATCCTGTCCTCCTGCAGGATATTGAAATACATCTTGAAGTTGTTGTGCAAAATAGTCAAAAGACGTTCGTAACTGGGAGTCATTGTCCCATACAGCTGAAGCCCAATCTAATGCCTTTCCAGTAAGCAAAGTCATCATAAACAAACATTTTGTAGTATCTAGACGAAATGCTAGATACTAAATAAGTAGATAAGTAAATTCTACATTGACGTAAAAAGCCTCTGCAATTTTCAGCAGAACCATCAAATTTGTCTGGTAGTGAAAACCTTACCGGTTCAACTCTAGTCGACGTAAGAGATTGAATGTAATGGGTTAACTGTTCGTTGACTGCTCGTAGGTTGGAAAGTTGGCCTTGAAAATCCTTTAGTATCTCACTCTGGTATGCATAGGCCGCCTGGAGCTGTGATACCTCTGCTGGATTCATTTCAGGCGAAGTATTCTGTAATGAATTCAGACTGGGCGTTTGTTGAGAATCCATATGCAGAAGTTTTATTGAAGCAGTAAATCCAAAACGACAGGCAAAGCAATGGTCAAAGATGCAGGCAGGGTTCAGTGAACAAAATAGGCAGTCCAAGTAAGCAACCAAGGGAAAAACAGTAATCCAAAAACGTGATATCCAAAAGGCAGGCAAAAGGTCATAACAAGAGGCAAAAACTATAGCAATGGAGAAAGCGCTCAGTAAGGCAGGAAAAACTGTCAATGCTTCGCAAAGTGTTAGTGGAAAGCATGGCTCTTTATATATATCAAACAGGAAGTGACTGTAGAAGAAATTGAGTGATGTCAGTATTCAGGTGAGGGCTCCCTCTGTTGGTTGGAGGGAGCAGATGTTACACTCTGGAAGTGCTCTTAAAATTAAAACTTTTACACAAACCAGATAAAATGACTTCTTAGATATCATCTCAAAGAGACCGATTTCAGGTGTTGTAAAAGAGAGTAATCTTCCATCACCCTCCTGCCAATCTCCTACATTTACACTCACCCTTATGCTGGGAAATACATTCTCCACCCTTTCTTCTAGCAAAGGTATTACTATAAAAGACTCCTGTATCTCAGTTAAATATTTTTCAACAGTCCGAACAGAATGAATACCAATCTTCAAGGCTAATTTTTCTGCAGAAATCCATTTGTCCCCAGACCGAAGATAACACATTTGACATATTCCTGGTTTAACCAAGCTGGTGCAGACTCCTTTGGATTGTAACATCATATTGGAAAAAAGAGGATTAAAAATCAAAGGTTCTTCAAGCACCCACTCATAGGTTACCTCAGACAGCTCTCTTTTAACCATAAATATTTGCCACGCATTTAAGACTGATGCATAAAAAGATGTGAGTCCATTAAAATCCACTTCTTTCAAATTCATTAAAAACAGATGTCTATCCAAGTTCATACGTCCGACTCTTTTTAGTAAAACACAAGCTATTTTTATCCAATTCTGAGGCTGACTATATAGGAGTCTTTGTGCAATCTGTAGTCTAAACACCGCAACCTTGGACTTAATGTCCATCAGGCCTTGTCCTCCCTCACTCAGCTGCAGATAAAGCACTGATTCTCTTAGCCAGTGTTGTCTGTTCCAGAAGAAATTTACTAGCATTCTTTGGATTTCCCTTATGAGTTCATCTGGTGGGTTTAGCACAATCAGTTTATGCCATAAAGTGGAGGCAGCAAGATTATTCGCAACCAACACTCTCCCTCTATAAGATAGTTGAGGTAATATCCAATTCCATTTTGATAATCTATTACAAATTTTATCTTTAGCTCCTTCCCAGTTTTTTCTTTGATGTATCTCTGAACCTAAAAAGATTCCTAAAATCTTAAAACCCTCCTTTTCCCATTTTACATTTCCAGGGATAACGGGTTTTGGAAAGACATTACAGTGTTTTTCTTTATCATTGCACCAAAATGCTTCAGTTTTGCTCCAGTTCATTCTCTTAGATGATGCTCTCTCATATAAAGAGATACTGTAGATAATAACATCAACATCTCTTTGATCTTTCACAAAAACAGTAATATCGTCTGCATATGCTGTTAACTTAAAACCATTGCATTTTCCATCAATATTTAACCCAGACAGTTCTTTTCTTAATAAGCATAGGAGTGGTTCTACTGCTAAGGCGTATAACTGACCAGACAATGGGCATCCTTGCCTTATACCTGTAAGCATACTTATTGGTTTACTTAACCCACCACCTATTTTTAAAATACAAGAGGCATTCATATATAGGATTTTGATCCAAGAAATAAAACCGTCTCCGAACCCAAAAGCTCTCATTGTATCATACAGAAACCCATGATCCACTCTGTTGAATGCTTTTTCCTGATCCAGGAGCAGAAAACCAACATTCACTTCATCCAATTTAGAATAGTCTAAGATATCTCTTATCATAAAAATGTTATCATAAATGGATCTTTCTGGAATGCAGTAAGATTGATCTTGATGTATTTCATCTCCTAATACAGTTTTCAGCCTATTTGCCAACACTTTAGCTATTAGCTTATAGTCAGTTGTTAAAATTGACACAGGCCTCCAGTTTTTAAGATCACTCAAGTCACCTTTCTTGGGTAATAGTGTCAATACTGCCCGTTGGCAACTTATGGGAAGGCGTTTTTCTTTAAAACACTCATGGATCACCTCATAAAAGTCTCTTCCAATATAGTTCCACATAGCTTTAAAAAAGTCCACTGATAGTCCATCAATTCCAGGTGCTCTACCAGGCTTCATCTGCTTCACGGCCTCGGTTAACTCTTCAAACGATGCAGAACTGTCCAAATTCTCACTCTGTGTTTTAGTGAGAGACGGCAACTGCTGCAGTATTTGTGACACACATTCAGTCTCTGTTTCTTCTTTTCTATACAAGTTTGAGTAAAAATCCACCGCAATCTTTCTCATTTCTCTTGCATCGAAAGTCTTTTGTCCATCAGGTTTTGTCAAACAATACATTTCATTTTTTTGCTTTGACACTATTTCCAGATTAAAAAAATAAGCAGTAGGAGCATCTATCTCATGTACAGACATAAAACGAGATCTTATCAGGGCACCTTTTGCTCGTACTTGCAACAATTCTTCTAGATCTCGTTTCTTTTCACCCAACATACCAGCCGAAGCTTAAATAAAGTTCTGATTCATACCAGATGTGATATATAGAATATCTTTTTCTATTTCAGAAATTTTCTGTTTTATATTTCTTGTTGAACACCAGGTATACTGTTGACAAAATGTTTTTATTTGCGTCTTCCCTATGTCCCTCCATTGTATCAAATAATCAAATTCCTTTTTCTTAGACACCCACTCATTCCAAAACATTTCAAATTTCTCAATAAACTTTTTCTTTCAACAACGCACCATTAAATTTCCAATACAGACTTTTAAATCTAGCTTGTGTCAAAACAATTTTATCTGTAATAAAATTGTGATCTGATAGACAACATGGAAAAATATTGCACCCCATTATTCTATTATTTTCAGCACATTTGACATAAAACCTATCTAATCTCGCTACACTCATCCTTCCCTGCGAAACTTTTGTCCATGTGTACTGCTTCATCTCTTTATTCCTGTCTCTCCATACATCTACCAATCCATTCTGAGCTATAATACTTTTTAAAACAGCAACTGACCCAGGATGTGGTTATTCATTATTCCTATCTAAAAGAAAATTAAGGGAACAATTCCAATCCCCCCCAATGATTAGCATACTATCTAAAGTATAATTATTTAAAAACTCTCCTAATTTTCTAAACATGATAATTCTGTCTGACCCTTTATTTGGAGCATAAATATTTATATATGATAAATATCTGATTTTCAACTTTAGCTTTCACCATCAAAATACGTCCTCTCTCTATTTCTATTTCTGATAAAATATTGACATTAAGGTGAGTTGAGAATAAAATAGCTACACCTGCACTCACATTCGTGCCATGGCTTAAACAAAGCTTTCCTTCCCACCACAAATTTAACTCAGAATCATTTTTAATATCACTATGAGTTTCTTGTAAAAAAAGTGACTTCTGACTCTTTAAGCCTAAGAAACTCAAGAGAGTAAAACTCTTTTTCCTCCATCCCTCAAACCGTTCACATTTAATTATCCTAGTCTAAGAATCTGCATGGCAGGGGAGAGGGAAAAAAACACCAAATGACAGCCAAATAATCCAAGAAAAAAGATAGTTCCCACACCCATGTGTTCTATTTTTTCCATTTTACGGTATCTCTTTGAGTTTTACACACATTTGTCAGAAATTTTTTCAGCCGAAATCGTTTCTGTTTTGAAATGACCTCATAGCCCACCGTCCTCTGAGCTGTCGCCACTGATTTGATAAACTTATTAGCATCGGGAAAAAATGTTGCAACATCAACCTTCTTCCCTTTAGTTAAATCGAGAAACTCATTTAACTCTTCGACTGAATAAACATCCTCATAGACTGACTACAATCTATCGCCGAAAACTCCGAACAGCTGTCACAATCGTCCCCTTCTTCATCACTGTTTCCACTCTCCATAAGTAGGTTATTCTGTACCCCGCTCACACTCGCAACCTCATCATCATGAACAACTTCCTTATCCTTAAACTCAGCTTCTTCATCCATCAAAACAATCGGGCCTATAGCATTATCACCAGCTCGCAAAGATGAAATAAACTCACTCACCTCCAACTTTGAACTTGGATCTACAGCACTCCTCTCGGGTGGAGAACCAGTCTGAGGAGTAACACTGGGTTCCCCTGCAGATACTGCAGCATCCAAATCCTTATCATTAACTCCGTTTATCTTTTGTTTTGTTTTTCCGGAATCACTACCTCCTTCACAATTTTAGGCCGCTTTTCTTTGTTTTTTGATTTTCGTTTTTATCGCTTTGAATCGATTGCTTATCACTATTCTCTTCGTTCTTTTCGTTTTCTGGTTGTTTCTTATGGGGGCACGTGAACTTCTTATGTCCTAAATCCCCACATTCAAAACAACGCAAGCTATCTGTTGTTGCAAAAATCATATAGGAACTATCCCCTTGCTGAATACGAAACGAAATATCCAACTCCCTAGATTGCGCATTCAAAAACATAAATACTTGCCTTCGAAAAGACATTACGTGTTTTAATGCTGTGTTTTTACAACCGAGTGGCAACATTTTAATGGATCCAGCAAACTTCCCAAAGCGACTCATTTCTTTTAGAATTTGCCCATTGGAGATAAAAGGCGGCGCGTTTGAAATGGTAACCCTGGTAGCAGGTGCGTGCAAAGGCATTACTTGCACCAGGGAATCAGCAATCCCAATTCCCTTTTCATCCAGGCTGTTTACGAACTTTTCATCTTTTTACCACCACCGCTTTGTTCATTCTGGAGGCTGATGCTATATTTTCGTGCCCCACAATTTCACCCATTGCTAAAAGTACATCTACAGTAAACACCTGATCGGAAAAAACTTTACACCCGTTCTTGATAGATAACCCCGGCGTCCCCTCACCTGAGAGAGACGCCATGGCCTTAATCAAACTAATTATATCACGCCAAAACAAGAATATTTTTCCTAACACAAAAAAATGTGACAAAAATAAGCCCAAAAATAAATAAATAAATAAATACAGAAAAAGACTTTCACACTTGAAACCAAATTCAAACGTGCCGCTCTCAAACCCCACACCACACTTCCGCTCCCAGCATGCAACCCACACACAGAGAGAGAGAGAAAGAAAGAAAGAAAGAGAGAGAGAGCTAGAGAGAGAGAGAGTCAAATGTGTTTTAGCACTACAATGCTGCAGTCTCGTGCATCATCAGGATTCATTATATTCTATCACTTCCGCTTGACATGAAATATGAGATTAAGTATCGCTCTTAACCTGTGATTTCATCCTTTTCCACCTGCAGTTTTCTTCCAGAATCACCTTTATCCTCTTCCAGGTTTTCTGAAAATGTTTTAAACATATAGATCATATACACATACCAAACACATTTAAGATAAAGGACAAAAGTTCAGCATTGAAGACGGAGAAATCTGTCATTAATACCAACCCTGAAGCTGGAGTCTGATGGGTCTTTCATAGTGCATCTCTGGAGTGTCCGCTTTTGTCCCGCAGAGATACAGTCCCAAATCTGGATGTGTTAATCCAGGAATGATCAGACTGACTGCGGTGAACCCCAAGTCTGCTTCAACTTTCAAACGGTTCCAGTTTCGATTGTAGGCGAGAAGAAGTTGTTTTCTTCCTGATATTTTTTCTATCTCAGCAGAAATCAGAAGTGTTAGATGTTCAAATTGCTGATGATACCAGGCGATTTCATATCTGTTGGTTATGTTGCACTTCAGGGTAATGTTTTCTCCCAACTGCACCTTCATCAGATCAGACACATCTGAGGAGAAATGAAGAAACGAGATCTGGCTGATAATATTCACTATTCAAGGTTCAGTTCCACACATTTGCAAGAGGCTCGTGTCATGCTAATATCACATTTACACATTTATTCATTTGGCAGAAGCTTTTATCCAAAGCGACTTACAAAAGAGGAAAAACATCAGCGAATCATCTTAAGGAGACAGTGGTATGAAAAGTGCCATACTATAAAGTTTCACTATCATCACAATAGTATACAAAACCAATTTAAGTGCAACAAGCACTTTTTTTTAGTGACTGGTTAAATACTCTTGGAAAAAACGTGTTTTTAGCCGTTTTTTGAAGATATCAGCACAACAGGACATTATTAAAATGATGTGATCATTTGAAATTGAATATTTAATTACTCCATCGCAAAAGAGACTTGTTCTCAAAGGATTTCCCTGGTAAAATAAGGGTTAAATAAATAAAATAAATAAATTTACCATTAGAAGAAATGTGCATAACCCCGGATGACAGCACAAAGATGAGAAATAATAACTCCATTTCATCTGAACACATCTAAAAATGAAAACCAAACTACAGGCTTCAGCAGAGAGACCACATTTCCACTTCCTGTCCTGAGCAATCGAGACTGATTAACAGCGTCTGTATAAGTTTACGTGCTGCATTTATCCAGATGTGTGTTATTAAATATCAAACAAAAATATTAAAAACAAATCTGTACTAATGTACATGCTGCTTCCTCAAAGCAATTTGTGCATTCATCAACATTAACAGATGCACTGAAAATGGCTACATGCATAAATTTTGCTCTTGTGGAAAGAAATTGGTACTTTTATTCACCAAAGTGGCGTTCAACTGATCACAATGTATAGGCAAGACATTAATAATGTGTAAAATTATTAACCTACTTCAAAGAGTTCTCATATAAAAATCCTCCATGTGCAGCAATGACAGCTTTGCAGATCTTGTTATTCTAGCGGTCAGTTTGTCCAGATACTCCGGTGACCTTTCACCCCACACTTCCTGTAGCGCTTGACCTTTCACCCCATACTTCCTGTAGCACTTGACCTTTCACCCCACACTTCCTGTAGCACTTGACCTTTCACCGCACACTTCCTGTAGCACTTGACCTTTCACCCCACACTTCCTGTAGCACTTGACCTTTCACCCCACACTTCCTGTAGCGCTTGACCTTTCACCCCACACTTCCTGTAGCGCTTGACCTTTCACCGCACACTTTCTGTAGCACTTGACCTTTCACCCCACACTTCCTGTAGCACTTGACCTTTCACCCCACATTTCCTGTAGCACTTCACCTTTCACCCCACACTTCATGTAGCACTTGACCTTTCACCCCACACTTCCTGTAGCAATTGATCTTTCACCCCACACTTCTTGTACCAATTGACCTTTCACCCCAGACTTCCTGTAGCACTTGACCTTTCACCCCATACTTTCTGTAGCAATTGACCTTTCACCGCACACTTCCTGTAGCACTTGACCTTTCACCCCACACTTCCTGTAGCACTTGACCTTTCACCTCACACTTCATGTAGCACTTGACCTTTCACCCCACACTTCCTGTAGCAATTGATCTTTCACCCCACACTTCTTGTACCAATTGACCTTTCACCCCACACTTCATGTAGCACTTGACCTTTCACCCCATACTTCCTGTAGCAATTGACCTTTCACCCCACACTTCCTGTAGCACTTGACCTTTCACCCCACACTTCCTGTAGCACTTGCCATAGATGTGTCTGTCTTGTCGGGCACTTCTCACGCACCTAACAGTCTAGCTGATCCCACAAAAGCTCAATGGGGTTTAGATCCGTAACACTCTTTTCCAATTATCTGTTGTCCAATGTCTGTGTTTCTTTGCCCACTCAAACCTTTTCTTTTTGTTTTTCTGTTTCAAAAGTGGCTTTTTCTTTGCAATGCTTCCCATAAATCCTGCACCCCTGAGTCTTCTCTGCCCAGGGAGGCACAGCTGTCGTCCACTAGAGGGTGGAGGAGTGGCCGAGGACCTGACTATGGAGTATCAGATAACCGGTGACTAAATCATTTTTCTTTCTTCTCTCTCTCTCCTCCCTCTCTCCCGCTGTCGCTCCGCGTTGGCCTTTTTTCCTCTCTTTTTAAATATTAGTGTTTTAATTTGATACCATTACCTTTACGGCGTTTGTTGTTTACCTCCCCTTGTCCACTGCCTGATCCAGGTAGATGGGGATGACCTGCCGGGAGACGGGGTCCTGAGAGAATGAATGAGGAATGTGGCAGGACGGAGGCTGGGGTTGTGCGTCCACACACCCGGCCCATAACAAGCCTGATTAAGCCCAAGAGGGATAAAGGCGACTGGAGATGGCAGTGTGACAGAGAGAGAGTTACGGACAGCTGTCCAACACCTGTGTGTGCATTTGTCTTTTTGCTTAAGTTTATCATTCAAATATTATTAATATTATGAAGCTGGTTCTCGCCTCCTCCTTTCCATTGGCAAATGATCAATTTAGCATGATTACTCAAGGATAAGGTGTTGGAGTGATGCTGTTGTCTAGATTTGATCAGAAATTAATTTTTTCAAATAGTGATGTGCTGTTTTATACATCAGTTGAAAGCCACTTTGGTGAATTAAAGTACCATTTTCCTTCCGAAACAGCAAAATCAGCACATTATTCCAAACATGTGGTCGCCAATGTATTAACAGGGCTACTTCCTCTATTTAATTCTATTTTCAGTCATTTAAACTACACCGAGCTTAAAAAAACTACAACCAAAAATGAAGTGATGCAATGGTTGTTAATGGTCATTTTATCATATTTCACTTATTTGTGCTTCAGTTCTTGGCACACCCAATGTCTTGTATTGTATTGTATCATTGATGTGGCGATACTTAAATGTGGTTTATTGTGTGTCGTGCCTGTATTTCCTCGTCATTTTCACTCTCCATTTACATTTATGCATTTGGCAGATGCTTTTATCCAAAGTGACTTACAGTGCCCTTATTACAGGGACAATCCCCCCCGGAGAAACCTGGAGTTAAGTGTCTTACTCAAGGACACAATGGTGGTGACTGTGGGGATGAAACCAGCAACCTTCTGATTACAAACTATGTGCTTTAGCCCACTACACCACCACCACTACACACTTTTATCCAAAGTGACTTACAGTGCACTTATTACAGGGACAATCCCCCCGGAGCAACCTGGAGGTAAGTGTCTTAATCAAGGACACAATGGTGGTGACTGTGGGGATCAAACCAGCAACCTCCTGATTACCAGTTATGTGCTGTAGCCCACTTCGCCAACACCAAAGTGACTTACAGTGCACTTATTACAGGGACAATCCCCGCGGAGCAACCTGGAGTTAAGTGTCTTACTCAAGGACACAATGGTGGTGACTGTGGGGATCAAACCAGCAACCTCCTGATTACCACTTATGTGCTGTAGCCCACTTCGCCAACACCAAAGTGACTTACAGTGCACTTATTCAGGGACAATCCCCCCGGAGCAACCTGGAGTTAAAGGGTTACTTCAGGATTTAGCATTAAGCTTTGTATCAGTAGAAAACCAGTAGTATTTTCTAATTACCGGGCTCCCCCCCTCATATCCCCCTGAGACGAGAGATTTATTTATTTTTAGTCTGGAAAAAAATCCTCCGATGACGCAAAAATCGTCATTTTGCGTCATCGGAGGATTTTTGGTCCAGAGGCTTAAAACTACAGCCAGTATTCCGCATATTTTCACCACGCCCATATGGGGCGGGATCTCACTCACAGAATGTGAAGATAGTGTCAGCCATCTTCCTGTAGAAGCTAAAAAAACAGGCTCTTGCTCTGTGTAGAAAGTTTGTATACAAGTAGACTAATCACTATTGCGGAAGTTAGTTTTGAAGTTGAAATGGCAGAAGGGGATTTCGAAGATCTGTTGCGAGAATCTGATGCTCGCGCTACCCGTACGTGCCGCAATACAGCGATGAACAGAGGCTGGAGCAGCTGCTGTAGCAGGGGAGCAAAACTTGCTTGGCAGGCAGGAGGAAGAGTGTGTTAAATTATATTCAGACTCGAGTTGGGGCGGACTGGTGGTGTCAGTGCTCTTGCTGTGCGCCTATGGAAACAGATAGAGAGTCCTATTGCTATCGCGAATTTCAGCGATACTGGACGAGATCGCTGAATCCGCTGATGAAACTGCACCGATAACATGAGCATGTATAACTGAGCACCCAAGTTTTGTATCACACATGGACAGGGGAGTCCTGGAAACTTATTTTAGGATCCCGAAGATAAATTGGAAACGCCAGCCAAAGCCCGCAGGGACAAACGGACAGCTTAGTGTAAAGTGAGTATTTTGTTTGTTTTTCTTTTTTGTTACTAAGACGTCATGTACAGAGTTTGGACACCCGGAATTATAATGTTCTTCCCGTGTAGTCAGTCAATTTATCAACTAACTCACGATTTATAGAGTCACGATGTATCAAAGCAAGAATAGTTGTATCATATTTTCAGATACTGCCGCCTGTAACCGGTAGGCGTAGTTTGGGAGTGGCCTCATAAGGGCAGCAAAGCAAGTGCATTCTGGGAGTTGTTGTCTTTCAGCCACATGTGTAAAAAATAAATTTTCTGCCTTTTCTCTGTCTAGAATGCTTCAAATTCAAAAATAATTTCACATTTATACTATATAAATGACCAATTTTAAATACAAATTCATCTTCCCAGAGGTGAAGTAACCCTTTAAGTGTCTTACTCAAGGACACAATGGTGGTGACTGTGGGGGTCAAACCAGCAACCTCCTGATTACCAGTTATGTGCTGTAGCCCACTACGCCACCACCACTTCATTTAAGCAGGATAATGAGACCCACCTGTTGCTCATCACTCATGATTGGCTCAGCCCAGGAATGGAGACTATAACAGGCCATCACCAACTACAGAACAACATCAGCTGCCTGTGACAAAGATGCCTCCCTTCCAGATACACTGAACAACTTCTACACTCGGTTTGAAGTCCAGAACGACGTGGTGGCGAGGAAGACCACCCCTCCTCCCAATGGCCAGGTGCTCTGTCTTACCACGGCAGATGTGAGGAAAACTCTACGTAGAGTCAACCCATGGAAGGCCGCTGGACCAGACAACATTCTTGGCAGGGTGCTCAGAGGATGTGCAGACCAGCTGGCAGATGTTCTTACCGACATTTTCAACATCTCTCTCAGCAGCACTGTCATTCCAACGTGCTTCAAGGCCACAACGACTACCGTAACGTCGCACTCACACCCGTCATCATGAAGTGCTTCGAGAGGCTCGTCATGAGGCACATTAAGACCCAGCTGCCCCCCTCACTAGACCCACTGCAGTTCACGTATCATCCAAACCGTTCAACGGACGACGCCATCAACCACCCTCCATCTGGCGCTCACCCACCTAGATAAAAAGGACTCATATGTTCGAATGCTGTTCATAGACTTCAGCTCAGCATTCAACACAATAATTCCTCAGCACCTGATTGGAAAGCTGAACCTGCTGGGCCGGAACACCTCCCTCTGCAACTGGATCCTGGACTTCCTGACTGGGAGACCTCAGTCAGTCCGGATCGGGAACAGCATCTCCACCACCACCACCACACTGAGCACTGGGGACCCCAGGGGTGTGTGCTCAGTCCACTGATGTTCACTCTGCTGACTCACAACTGTGCAGCAATGCACAACTCGAACCACATCATCTAGTTCGCCGATGACACGACCGTGGTGGGTCTCATCAGCAAGAACGACGAGTCAGCATACAGAGAGGAGGTACAGCGGCTAACGGACTGGTGTAGAGCCAACAACATGTCCCTGAATGTGGACAAAACAAAAGAGATGGTTGTTGACTTTAGGAGAGCACAAGGTGAACACTCCCCGCTGAACATCGACGGCTCCTCTGTGGAGATTGTCAAGAGCACCAAATTCCTTGGTGTTCACCTGGCGGAGAACCTCACCTGGTCCCTCAACACCAGCTCTATTACCAAGAAAGCCCAGCAGCGTCTCTGAGGAAAGCACATCTCCCACCCCAAATCCTCACTACATTCTATAGAGGGACTATTGAGAGCATCCTGAGCAGCTGCATCACTGCCTGGTTTGGGACTTGCACTGTTTCAGACCACAAAGCCCTGCAGAGGATAGTGAGGACAGCTAAGAAGATCATCAGGGTCTCTCTTCCCTCCATCAAAGACATTTACAAAAAACACTGCATCCGCAAAGCAACCAGCATTGTGGACGACCCCACACACCCCTCACACAAACTCTTCACCCTCCTGCTGTCTGGCAAGAGGTACCGAAGCATTCGGGCCCACAGGGCCAGACTGTGTAACAGCTTCTTCCCCCAAACCATCAGACTCCTCAATACTCAGAGAATGGACTGACACACACACGTACGTGTCCTGAGTTGCACTTTATACCTGGCTGCTGCCTCAGTAACTGCTATGTGCATAGAACACTATCTCATAGTATGTATGTTTACATTTGGCATTTTTAGTAACTGTCATCTTTTTGCACTACTGTGTACTGGTCGGCGCTGCACTGTCTCTTACTGTGTCTATTGTCCTGTTCATTGTTAGTAATTTATTGTACTGTCCCGTACTTTTGCACATGTTTGCACGTGCACTTTATATAGGTATGTTATTTAGTCTGTGTAGTCTCATGTGGTTCTGTGTTTGTCCTATGTTGTTTTATGTAGCACATGGTCCTGGAGGAACATTGTCTTGTTTCATTGTGTACTGTACTAACTGTATATGGTTGAACGACAATAAAAACCACTTGAGTTTTTGCTCTTATTGAAAGAAATTGGTACTTATATTCACCAAAGTCGCATTCAACTGATCACAATGTATAGGCAGGACATTAATAATGTGTAAAATTCTTAAACTACTTCAAAGCGTTCTCATATAAAAATCCTCCACGTGCAGCCACGACAGCTTTGCAGATCATTGTTATTCTAGCGGTCAGTTTGTCCAGATACTCAGGTGACCTTTCACCCCACACTTCCTGTAGCACTTGCCTGACAGTCCAGCTGATCCCACAAAAGCTCAATGGAGTTAAGATCCGTAACACTCTTATCCAATTATCTGTTGTCCAATGTCTGTGTTTCTTTGCCCACTTGAACCTTTTCTTTTTGTGTTTCTGTTTCAAAAGTGTCTTTTTCTTTGCAATTCTTCCCATAAGAGTCTTCTCTTTACTGTTGCACATGAAACTGGTGTTGAGCGGGTAGAATTCAATGAAGCTGTCAGCGGAGGACATGTGAGGTGTCTATTTCTCAAACTAGAGACTCTGATGTACTTCTCCTCTTGTTTAGTTGCACATCTTCCACATCTCTTTCTGCCCTTTTTAGAGACAGTTGTGCTTTGTCTTTGAAGACTGTAGTTACACCTTTATATGTAATCTTCAGTTTTGTGGCAATTTCAAGAATTGTATCGGTGGTGGTGGCATAGTGGCTAGATCACAGGGCTGCTAATCAGAAGGTCACTGGTTTGAACCCCACGGCCACCACCATTGTGTCCTTGAGCAAGGCACTTAACTCCAGGTTGCTCCGGGGGGATTGTCCCTGTAATAAGGACTCTGTAATTCGCTTTGGATAAAAGCGTCTGCCAAATGTAAAATGTATCGCCTTCATTCCTCAAAACAATGATTGACTGAGTTTTTAGAGAAAACTGTTTCTTTTTTGCCATTTTTGACCTAATATTGAGCTTAAAACATGCCGATGTATTGCATAATGTGGCAACTCAAATACAAACACAAAGACAATGTTAAGCTTCATTTAACAAACCAAATATCTTTCAGCTGAGTTAAATATAAATATATATTATATAATGGTGTGGCAGGGCGGAGGGCGGGGTCGGGTCCCTAATTAGGCTGATGCCGGAGACAGCAGTACAACAGAGAGAAGTTATGGGCAGCTGTCTGATACCTGTGTGTGTGTGTGTGTGTGTGTGTGTGTGTGTGTGTTTGTCTTTTTGGTTATGTTTATTATAAAAATTTTATTTATATTATCAAGCCGGCTCTCGCCGCCTCCTTTCCATTGAACTGTGTTACACTGGTGCCGCAACCTGGGAAGGAGGAGGGATGCGCTGTAGTCGAGTCCTCGCCACTACCATCCACCCCAACGGAGCAGCCGTGGTCATCCGCCGGGGGACGAGGAGCCTGGGGGGGTTCCCATCCGCCAACCGTGAGGGGAGGAGAGGCTCCTTAGCAGCCGTCTGGAGTGGTCAGGACTGCTGCCAGGGGTGGAGGCGACCCCTTCTGTTCACTGGAACATGGCGGGGTGTTCCGTACACCAAGGGCTGGAGGACTGCCTCCGATCCGCCCTTGCAGCTTGCAGCTGTCATCCACTGGAAGGTGGAGGAGTGGCCGAGGACCAAGCTATGGCGTATCGGTGAACCGGTGACAAAAATATTTTTTTCTTCTCTCTCTCTCTCTCTCCGCATTGGCCTTTTCCCTCTCTTTTTAAATATTAGTGTTTTAATTTGGTACCATCGCCTTTATGGCGTTTGTTGTTTCCCTCCCCTTGTCTCCTCCCTGATTCAGGTAGACGGGGATGACCTGCCAGCAGACGGGGTGGAAGGTGGATGGTTACTCCATTTATTTATTTGTTTTTCAGTCATTTAAACTACACAGATCTTAAAAATTAAGGATTTTATTGAAACAGTTTGGATGAAATAGGGAGGGAAAGGATGCTGAGGTTGTCGAGCTGGCTTATCGGGGGAGTCTTGGCCAGTCTCGGCAGGTAGCAAGCCAGGTGACTAGAAGTCACCTAGAAATGTAAAAAAAAATAAAGTGATGCAATGGTTGTTAATAGTCATTTTATTATATTTCACTTAATTGTGCTTTCGTTCTTGGCACACCCAATGTCTTGTTTCTGGCTATGACTCTTGAAATAAAAGAGTGCAATATGCCAAAGATCAAAGACATTTTGATTTCTCATGAAATATTTACATTGTTGACAACAGTACAGCATTGAAGACAAATTTTGTACATCATAAAAACCTCCTCTCACCCAACTTTGGTTTATTCCAGTTCACCCTCCAAAATAAAGGAAAGAAACGATGCTAAATAAAGGGATTTTCTAGAACGGTGAAATCAACTTCTCTCCATCCCAGGTGTCACTGTATCCACATGCCCCCCATTTATTTATTTATTAAAGTGTAGCGAATAGAGAGGGAGGGTCTGATTGGTTCACCATTCACTTTGTGAACCACACAACCTTGGTTATATTTCCCTTACCACAGTCCAGAAATCTATAGACGTACATTGGTCAGAGTTACAACAGAAAACACCATTTGCATGTGTCTAAGCACAATATCATCTTCGTACCTGTTAGAGAATTTTGTCATCCAATGTGTTTAATTTATTTTCTTGATCTGCAATCCCTGTCTCGATACGGCTCAGCTGAGGGAAGAAAGAAATGACACAGACACCCAATGCTATCAAATCCTTCTTCAACGTTTATTGTTCAGCACTTTGTTATATGGTCCAGAAAAACCACATTCCACTGGACCCCCACCAATGAAATGGCTCATTACCTTATTTGGGGGTGACATACATGTCTGAGCTATGTGTGAAACGTGAGAGTAGAGACAAGAAACACATTCCTATAGAACATCCTTCAAACAGGGAACAGTTGCTTTGTGATGACACAGCAAGCTACATCAAGTCAAGTCAATTTTATTTGTATAGCGCCTTTCACAACACACATCGTTTCAAAGCAGCTTTACAGAAGTTCAGCATTAACAGACGATAAAAATGTAATGTCTATAAAGTCGATAAATCATCATCCTTGTGCAGGACTCCAAACTGCGACTAAAAATGGTCGCATTTGTGACCAAATAAATTTATTTGTGAGTGTAATTTCTGTCAAGGTCGCCATTGGCAACAGTAAAAATTTACTCCCTTTTGATTTTAAAATTTGCATTACATTTCCTGAGATACATAACAAAAGTTTATATCAAAGAAATAGCGGGGAAAACGGAGTTCATTGCAGGAACTAACCATTTCAAAAAAGAGACTGTTAGAAAACACGGTGACAGTAACAAGCATAAAAAATGCACGTGATCACATAATTGCGAAGAATGCTCCACAGACTACACTGTTAGCGAGCTGCGGGACGAAAAGGAATGGATGGAGTTAAAAATTGAAAATATTTGGCGCCTGTTTTTTCCCCCTATAGGAGCCAATGGCTCCTTAATTGATTTTTTGTTTGGAGCCTTGTTGTGGAATTAGATAAGATATGATTCTTTATCGTGTCTAAAAATAATTAAATAATAATTGTATTAATAACCCCAGTGAGCAAGCCCAAGGCGACTGTGGCAAGGAACACAAAACTCCAAAAGATGATGGTTAATGGAGAAAAATAACCTTGGGAGAAACCAGACTCACTGTGGGGGCCAGTTCCCCTCTGGCTAACATCATGAATAATGTAAATAAGAATTATTTATAGTTAAAAAACATGATTTAAAAAATTATTAAACTTATTAAGTGCTAAGGGTCAGTATTTAGACAGTGATTGTGTTTGAACTGCAAGATTAGTGACCAGTGTCTTTGAAGTCCATCCTTGATTCAATTCCAGAAGTTCACTTAGATGCAATTGTCCTTGTTTGGCTGATGAAGGCTTTTGTTGGCAATAGTTAGTCTATGTATCCCATTTCAAGATCGTAGTCCATGGTGATGGGGCATCTGAAGTCTCCGTGAGAGGCTGGATACAAACTGGAGCTGACGAACGCTATTTACCTCGGGACTGGCGTCCCGAGATAACAGCAGAAAAGCAGATGGGAAATAATTAGCATAGCTGATGTTCATAATATTAATGCATTATAACTGATTCAGCAGTAGTATAAAAAGTAAGCATTATGTGAATGCTTGGTTAAAGAGATCAAATCAAATCAAATCAAATCACTTTATTGTCACACTACTGTGTACACGAGTGCAACAGCAGGTGAAATTCTTGTGTGCAGTTCCGATCAACATTGCAGTAATGACAGTGACGAGACATTGACCACTTTACAATAACAACATATATACACAGAACAATTTACATAACAAATGTACACATACCTACACAACAATTAACATATCAAATGTACACAATACACAATGTAGAATACACATACACTATGTAATGGTATAAATATATATATATATATATATATACACATTAACTGAATGGGAGCGAGAATATATTGACAGAGTGATGATTAATAAAGTGCAGTGCTGATTGATGATCGTGAGAGATCAAGTGTTCAAAAGTCTTATTGCTTGTGGGAAGAAGCTGTCATGTAGTCGGGTGGTGCGGGTCCTGATGCTGCGATACCGCCTGCCTGATGGAAGCAGTGAGAGCAGCCCATGACTCGGGTGACTGGAGTCTTTGATAATCCTCCGAGCTTTATTCACACACCGTCTGTTGTATATATCCCGGAGGGAGGGAAGCTCACCTCCGATGATGTTTCCGGCCGTTCACACCACCCTTTGCAGGTCTTTGCGGTTGTGGGCGGTGCTATTGCCGTACCAGGCGGTGATGCAGCCAGTCAGAATGCTCTCTACGGTGCTGGTGTAGAACCGTGTGAGGATGTGGTGGTTCATTCCAAACTTCCTCAGCCGTCTCAGGAAGAAGAGGCGCTGGTGAGCCTTCTTCACAACGGCCTCAGTGTGGACGGACCATGTGAGTTCCTCAGTAATGTGGACACCGAGGAACTTGAAGCTGCTGACTCTCTCTACCGGTGCTCCATTAATGGTGATGGGGCTGTGTTCTCTGTCTTTCTTCCTGAAGTCCACCACAAGCTCCTTGGTTTTACTGACGTTGAGGGAGAGGTTGTGCTCCTGACACCAGCGTGTCAGAGTGTGCACCTCCTCTCTGTAGGCTGTTTCATCATTGTCAGTGATCAGACCTACAACCGTCGTATCGTCAGCAAACTTAATGATGGCATTGGAGCTATGTGTCGCCACACAGTCATGTGTGTACAGGGAATACAGGAGTGGGCTGAGAACACAGCCCTGCGGGGCTCCAGTGTTGAGGGTCAGTGATGAGGAGATGTTGCTGCCCATTCTAACCACCTGACGTCTGCCTGACAGGAAATCCAGGATCCAGCTGCACAGCGAGCTGTTTAAGCCCAGAGCCCGGAGTTTCACATCAAGCTTGGAGGGCACTATGGTGTTGAATGCTGAGCTGTAGTCTACAAACAGCATTCTCACATATGTGTTCTTTTTTTCCAGGTGGGAGAGAGCAGTGTGTATTGTAGATGCAATGGCATCATCAGTGGAGCGGTTGTTGCGGTAGGCAAACTGTAATGGGTCCAGAGAGGTGGGCAGAACAGAGGAGATGTGATCTCTGATCAACCTCTCGAAACATTTGCTGATGATGGGGGTGAGGGCAACAGGACGCCAGTCATTTAAGCAGGTGATTTTGGCTTGCTTCGGTACAGGCACAATAGTTGATGTTTTGAAGCATGTGGGGACTACAGACAGGGAGAGGGACAAGTTGAAAATGTCCGTAAAAACACCAGCCAGTTGGTTCGCGCATGTTCTGATGACGCGGCCCGGAATGCAGTCTGGACCCGCGGCTTTGCGAATGTTCACCCGTCGAAAGGATCGGGTTACATCCGCAACAGAGACGGAGAGTGAACCAACCTCTGTACTATCGGCCGCGAGTGCTCTCTCCGCGAGGGCGGTGTTGTTGTTGTCCTCGAAACGAGCATAAAATGTATTAAGCTCGTCCGGGAGAGAGGCAACGGTGTTCATGGTGGAGTTCTTATTCTGTTTATAGTCCGTGATGATGTTAATTCCCTACCACATACTTCTAGAGTCAGTGGTGTTGAACTGTTCTTCAATTTTGTGCCTGTACTGGCGTTTGGCTGCACTGATGGATTTACGGAGGGCATAACTGGCTTGTTTACGCTCCTCCGCGTTCCCGGAATTAAAAGCGGTGGTCCGCGCAGTAAGTGCCGCGCGAACATCGCCGTTAACCCAGGGTTTCTGGTTGGGGTAGATCCGTATTGTTTTGGTTGGAACAACATCCTCTACGCACTTCCTGATGAAACACGTTACGCTATCAGCGTAAACCTCGATGTCGTCATCTGAGGCGGACCGGAACATCTCCCAGTCCGCGTGATCAAAACAGTCCTGTAGCGCAGAGTCTGATTGGTCCGACCAGCACTGGATCATTCGGAGGGCGGGTGATTCCCGTTTCAGTTTCTGCCTGTAAGCGGGCAGAAGCAAAACGGAGGAGTGGTCGGATTTGCCAAATGGTGGGCGGAGGAGGGATTTGTAGCTATCCCGGAAAGGAGAATAGCAATGATCCAAAACCCGGTCCCCTCGTGTGTTAAAGCTGATGTGTTGGTGGTATTTTGGTGCTATTGTTTTGAAGTTGGCTTTGTTGAAGTCCCCGGCAACAATGAACGCGGCCTCAGGGTGCGCGGTTTCCTGCTCACTTATACTGCCATACAGTTCCCTAAGTGCCCGGTCTGTGTCGGCTTGTGGGGGGATGTACACAGCAGTGATAATGACCGCTGTAAATTCCCTCGGCAGCCAAAATGGTCGACACAGAAGCATGAGAAACTCCAGATCAGGAGAGCAGAAAGACCTGATAAAATGTACATTCCTCTGATCACACCATGATTTGTTGATCATAAAACATACACCTCCACCTCTGCTTTTGCCTGAGAGGTCTTTCGCTCTGTCCGCTCGGTGCACGGAGAAACCCGTGGGTTCGATGGCCGAGTCTGGAATTTCCGCGGACAGCCAGGTTTCCGTAAGACATATAACACAGCAATCCCTTGTGTCTCGTTGGAAAGAGATCCGCGCTCTCAGCTCGCAGAGCTTGTTGTCTAGAGACTGAACATTTGCCAGTAGTATACTGGGTAGCGGGGGGCGATTTGCGCGACGTCTTACTCTGATGAGAACGCCGGCTCTTTTTCCTCTTTTCCTTCTGCGTCTCCGCGGCCGGGCAGCCCAAACAAAGGGCTCCGCTGGCGTGTTTGTAAACCGCGGGTCGGCGTTGAGGAATATGAAGTCCGGTTTTCGGTGTGTGATTGCCGAACCAATGTCCAAAAGTGTTTGTCTGTCGTACACAATAAGGCAGACAGCATCAATGACAAAAAAACACAGAACTGTAAACAAAACAAACAATAAACTGCAGTGTTTAGACGGAGCTCGCGACACAGCAGCCATACTCGGCGCCATCTTGCGTCTTTAATCTAGTTTTAAACTGGGACAGCCAGTCTGAGCCTCAAACAATATCAGGAAGGCTATTCCAGAGTTTAGGAGCTAAATGTGAGAACGCCCTCCCTCCATTAGTGGACTTAGATATCCTAGGTATGACCAGAAGCCTCGAATTTAGTGATCTTAAAGAGCGCGATGGATTGTATGGCGATAGAAGATCCGTTAAATACACAGGAGATAAACCATTTAGGGCTTTATAGGTCAGTAGTAATACTTTGTAATTGATACGGAACTTAATAGGTAGCCAGTGTAGAGATGATAAAATCGGTGTTATATGATCATATTTTCTTGACCTAGTAAGAACTCTAGCGGCTGCATTTTGGACTAACTGTAGCTTGTTTATTGAGGATGCAGGGCAACCAGCTAATAAAGCATTACAGTAATCTAGTCTCGAGGTCATGAATGCATGAACTAACTTTTCTGCATCAGAAACAGATAGCATGTTACGTAGCTTAGCAATGTTTCTAAGGTGGAAAAAGGCTGTTCTCGTAACAGATGAAATATGATTTTCGAAAGTCAAGTTGCGGTCTAGTATAACACCCAGGTCTTTTACTGTAGTGGATAATGTAACAGGACATCCTTCTAAATTAAAGTTGTATTGTAAGGGATTTTGTGGGTAGTTTTTTGGACCAATAAGTAATACCTCCGTTTTATCGGAATTTAAAAACAGGAAATTACGCGTCATCCAGCATTTTATATCTTTAAGACACTCTGTCAAGTTAGATAAGTTAGTGTTTTCATCTGGTCGTGATGAGATATATAATTGACTGTCATCAGCATAACAGTGGAAATTAATTCCATGCTTTCTTATAATTTTACCAAGTGGTAGCATATATATTGAGAATAATAGAGGGCCTAACACAGATCCTTGTGGCACTCCATAGTCTACTGACGTTATTTTTGATTTTTCCCCATTTAAACAGACAAAATGGTAACGGTCTGATAAGTACGATCTAAACCAGCATAATGCCTGTCCCTGAACACCAGTGTAGTTTTGTAGTCGATCCAAGAGTATTTTATGATCTATAGTGTCGAACGCAGCGCTAAGATCGAGTAGAACTAATATTGAGATGCAGCCTTGGTCAGAAGCTAAAAGTAAATCATTTGTAATTTTAACTAGCGCAGTTTCTGTGCTATGATGCGGTCTGAATCCTGACTGAAATTTTTCATAGATATCATTTTCTTGCAAGAAAGAGCACAATTGAGCGGACACAACTTTTTCTAATATTTTAGACATAAATGGAAGATTTGAGATGGGTCTGTAATTTGCTAGGTTATTTGGATCTAATTGTGGTTTCTTAATGAGAGGTTTTATAACTGCCAGCTTAAATATTCTTGGAACATGACCTAAAAATAAAGACGAGTTAATAATATTTAGAAGAGGCTCTTCCACTACAGGTAACACTTCTTTCAGTAGTTTAGTGGGTATTGGATCTAGTAAACATGTTGTTGGTTTAGATGCAATGATAAGTTTATTTAGCTCTTCCTGTCCTATAGTTGTAAAGCGGTGTAGTTGTTCTTGAGGGGCGATAATTGAGGGTGAGTCATAAGACACCATAAAAGATTGTACATTAACAGTTGTGTTTACAATTGTGTTTCTTATGTTTTCTATTTTCTCGGTGAAGAAATTCATAAAATCATTACTACTAAACTGTAACGGAATATTTTGCTCAGGTGATATCTGTTTATTTGTTAGTCTAGCCATGGTGTTAAATAAGAACCTTGGATTATTTTGGTTATTTTCTATTAGTTTGCGGAGGTGCTCAGCCCTGGCTGTTTTTAGAGCCTTTTTGTAACGTGACATACTGTCTTTCCATGCGATTCTAAAGACCTCTAAATTAGTTTGTTTCCATTTACGCTCCAAGTTACGAGTTTCTCTCTTGATAGCATGCGTAGCACTGTTGTACCATGGTGCTCTAGTTTTTTCTCTAAACTTTTTTAATCTAATTGGTGCAACAATATCTAATGTACCACAGAAAATGGTGCTCAAACTGCTAGTCACCCAGAGAAGTTGTTGAGAAGTCTTAATTATTTCACATTGCCCCATATCTGAAGAACAAGCACAAGCAAAGACCCATCAGGGTGAGAAGTGTAATGTAGAGATTCCCCTTAGCTCCACCTGGGAAATAAAGTAAGCACGGTTAGACATGTTTTACATGTATTCCTTCACCTAGTTATTGCTTGCATTTTTAAGACCCCAAATGTTTAAATGTGTTGAACAGTAATACCTCCATTGGTTAATGCACGTCTCTCTTGTTCTTCACAGACTGTTCGAAATTTGAGAGAGTGAGCCACAAAATTACTAATGAATGCTTACAAAAAACTCATTTTGATATCTTTTAAGAGTTAAATAATGTGTGAACTGACTTGGATTTATGGTTGTTTCGCTGATAAGTTGCTGCTGCACATTGTCAGGCTGATTAACAGCATACATTCTTAATAAGACGTTTTCTCCTCCCATTGAGCAGTCGGGCAGGGTCACAGAGCAGCCTCCTCCTTCGACCAAAGTTGACTTAGAAAATGTGTTACTGAAAACGACTTTTGACTGATGGGTCACTTTAATATAAACTTTCTCATGGGCTCCCAGCGTAGATGCATCACAAGGCAGAACGCAATTGCAATTGATCTGCGGTGTAGGGTTCAAACCTGAAGATATGCACAATGCAACATCAACATAAAACAATTAAACCTTAAAAACAATACTGATATTCAAGTCAACAAATACAAGACTTCATCACAAATACTCACATGTGCCAAGGCACAACAGCAGAGTAAGGTATCTCAACCTGATGAGAACAAAAAAGGGATGATTATGTGATAGATCTAGGCTACACCTCACTCAGAATAATGAAGTTCAGTCAGAACATGTGAAATAAAATGTCCAAAATGGACCAAAAACATTGTAACTGTACATGACTGACCATGACTTTATCCAAAGTGACTTAAATGATGCATGGAATGGTGGTGGTGTAGTGGGCTAAACCACACAGCTGGTAATCAGAAGGTTGCTGGTTTGATCCCCACAGTCACCACCATTGTGTCCTTGAGTAAGACACTTAACTCCAGGTTGCTCCGGGGGGATTGTCCCTGTAATAAGTGCACTGTAAGTCACTTTGGTGGTGTGTGGTGGGCTAAAGCACATAACTGTTAATCAGAAGGTTGCTGGTTTGATCCCCACAGTCACCACCATTGTGTCCTTGAGTAAGGCACTTAACTCCAGGTTGCTCCGGGGGGATTGTCCCTGTAATAAGGGCTCTGTAAGTCGCTTTGTATAAAAGCGTCTGCCAAATGCATAAATGTACATTTGCAGACCTTCGCAGCTTTGAATTGCTATATTATCCACATCAACTCCATACGATAGAATTTGGCCAAATTACTAAAGAGGAATTCCCTGGTGGGATGGAGTTCGTCTCTCTTTAGCAGGTCAGGTCTACCCAAAAACTCTTCCAATTGTCTATTAAGCATATGATATTCTTCAGATTCCACCTAGACATGCAGGAATTCGGTAACACTCATCTACTATAAACCACAATGAGCGGGGAGGGGTACAGATGAAATTATATTGTTTTTGCAAGTTCACACACCTCTTTAACATTATCTTTAGTTATCTTCGACTGGCGAAGCCGGACATCGTTAGTGCAGACATAAATAATGATCTCAGAAAATCTATGTTTAGCATTAGCCAACACTTGTAAATTTGATCTGATGTCAGGTGCTCTGGCTCCTAGGTAGGCAAAAAACAATACTGCAAGCAGTAAAATGGTAGAGATTAAAGAATTCAGAATTCAAATTCTGAAAACTAAAAATAAGCAATGCAAAGCAGGCTAGCAGGCTACAACCAGCCTTGAGCAACCCACGATCACAAACAGGAACTTCTTGATTCCTCCAAGATTAATTATTCAACATAGTCACCCCAAAATTGGCATCATTGATAGTCTCAGTCGCTATTTACTGACATTGCATCTTTACAATGATTGGTAACTGAGGTTAACCTTCTGCATCGTTTTGTGTCAGTCACAAGATAAAAAAGCTTAACAGACAAGAATATCAGGTTTTATAACTCTGGTTACCGGCCAACAATAACCGCCTTGCCAGAGCAATCGCTGTACTATATTGTAATACTATTATTAATCCCAGTAATAATCTTACACTGAAGAGGCCACTTCAGCCCACTCTTGAGTGGGAAAAAAAAACACGGAGGACAATAGTTTACCGGTTATAAGCCCGGCTTGATTGCCATTTAGCTGGACGCCAGGGATTGTTCTTGTCGGTGGGAGGGGCCTTTGCACCCCACTGGTCAGCTACGCCCGCTAAGTTGGGCAGCCCCCAACCAATAAGTGCTGACCACGGCACGATCTTCCTGCTTCACTGGGTGACTGAAGCTTAGAGCAACTCGCTCAACAAGATGATTGTATACCACTCACCAAACAATACAAGCTCGAAAAAAGTTCCAGCTTTTCGTATCGCAAGCTGGAACGTTAGAACGATGCGACCAGGTTTGTCCGACGATCTCCAAACAATAAGCGACCTCCGCAAGACAGCTGTAATTGATCGTGAGTTGCTAAAACTGAACATCGACATTGCAGCCCTGCAGGAAACACGCCTTCCAGATAGCGGATCTCTGAAAGAGTTGCACTATACCTTCTTTTGGCACGGTAAAAGTACGGATGACATTAGGGAACATGGTGTTGGGTTCGCAGTCAAAAACACGCTTCTCCCCATGATTCAACCCCCAATTGATGGCACAGAAAGAATTTCAACTTTAAGGCTTTCTACTTCAGCTGGCGTTGCTAACCTTATATGCATTTATGCACCAACACTAAGAGCAACAGCTGAAGTCAAAGATGAGTTCTACGAGCAACTCAACAGCCTTCTCAAAATGATTCCAGTCTCTGAACAACTTTACCTTTTGGGGGACTTCAACGCCAGGGTGGGAAGCGATCTGGAAGCATGGCCAAGTGTGTTAGGTTATCATGGCATAGGTAAAATGAATGACAATGGTCAGAGGCTCTTAGAACTCTGCTGTTACCATAACCTGTGTGTGACAAACACGTTTTTCCAGAACAAGAATTGCCATAAAGCATCATGGAGGCATCCAAGATCCAATCATTGGCATCAATTGGACTTGATCATCACCCGACGTGGTTCCCTCAACAATGTCTGCAACTCTAGAGCATACCATAGTGCTGATTGTGACACCAATCATTCACTGATTGCTGCAAAGATCAAGCTACTTCCCCGTCAAATACACCGTTCAAAAAAGAAATGCCTAAAGAAAATAGATGTCAGCAAGATTGCATTTACAGAAAACAAAATTGTCTTTCTGGACAAGCTTCGAACTGAACTACCCGGCGACATGGACCGTTGCGCAGAGGCCATGTGGACCTCCTTACAGGAAAAAATCTACAGTGCTGCAGTTGATGGTTTTGGTAAAAAAACGCGCAAAAATAATGACTGGTTTGAAGATAACATCTCAGTTCTAAAACCTGTCATCAACACCAAGCGTAAGGCACTTTTACATTACAAGAATGCCCCAAATGCTAAAAATCTCAATGCATTGAAGGATGCTCGCAGCAAAGCGCAACGACTCGCAAGACGCTGTGCGAACGACTACTGGATCAAACTTTCAGATAGTATACAACGGGCGTTTGACTCCGGTAATACTAGGGCAATGTATGAAGGCATCAAACAAGCGACTGGCATACCATCCAAAAAATCTGCTCCTCTCAAATCAACAACAGGGGAGTGGATTAAAGATAAGACAAAACAAATGGAACGCTGGGTCGAACACTATCTGGATGTGTACTCTAGACAAAATAAAGTTTCCCAAGAAGCGCTTGATGCCATAGAAGAAATGCCTGTCCTATCAGAACTGGACTCCATGCCCACTATCGAAGAACTCAGTAGTGCAATTGACCGTTTAAAAAACCACAAAGCTTCTGGCCCAAATGAGATTCCTCCGGAGGTCATCAAATGCGGAAAAGAAGTTTTATTAAACCCGTTGTTCGACCTGTTATGTACGTGTTGGAGTGAAGGCAAGGTACCTCATGCAATGCGGGATGCGAAGATCATCACCCTTTACAAGAATAAAGGTGACCGCAGCGACTGCAACAACTACAGAGGAATATCTTTACTCTGCGTCGTAGGAAAACTTTTCGCACACGTAGTCTTGAACAGGCTTCAGATACTTGCCAACCGTGTCTACCCAGAAGCTCAATGTGGTTTCAGAAGTAATAGGTCCACAAATGACATGCTGTTTTCTGTACGTCAACTTCAGGAAAAATGCAGGGAACAAAAAAGACCACTCTACATCGCATTCATCGACCTCACAAAAGCGTTCGACTTAGTGAGTAGAAATGGTCTGTTTCAACTGCTGAAAAAAATTGGATGCCCTCCCAACCTGCTTAGTATAATTAAATCTTTCCACGATGATATGCAAGGTGTGATCAGTTGCGATGGTGAATCCTCCAACTCATTCAAGATATTAAGTGGTGTAAAACAGGGCTGCGTTCTAGCTCCAACGCTGTTTGGCATATTTTTTTCAATGCTCCTGAAATTTGCTTTCAAGAGCTCAGACCAAGGTATTCATCTCCACACAAGAAGTGACGGCAAACTGTTCAATATTGCTCGTCTGAAAGCCAAAACTAAAGTCAGAGCAGTAATGATCAGAGAACTGCTTTTTGCTGACGATGCAGCTTTAGTAGCTCACAGCGAGGATGATCTGCAAGCGCTGATCGACAGATTTTCACACGCTTGTCTTAACTTTGGACTGACCATCAGCATTCAAAAGACCAAAGTCATGTGTCTAGATCCAAGCTCAGCACCGTCTATAACCATTGGCAGTGAGGTACTTGAAGTGGTTGACCATTTCAACTACTTGGGCTCCACTGTTGAAAGCAGCCTTTCTTTAAATAAAGAGATTGACAGACGCATTGCTCATGCTTCTTCCATGATGGCCAAATTTAGCAAGAAAGTGTGGGAAAATTCTCATCTCACACTCAAGACAAAAATTAGTGTGTACAAAGCATGTGTTCTCAGCGCTCTCCTATATGGAAGTGAGACGTGGAATTCCTATGCCAGGCAGGAAAATCGACTCGAAAGTTTCCACCTTCGATGCCTCAGACGCATTCTTGGTATCACATGGCGTGAAAAAATCCCCAACACAGCCATACTTCAAATCA
>JAVLUX010000041.1:29078700-29193700 GCA_032164185.1 Moxostoma hubbsi
GACGACTTCATTTTGTTTTAAAACAATTACTTGTGAAGCCTTACATATTTAAGAAACATCTACATGCAATAAGTGTTGAATAATTATGGTTATGATTAGGTTGGTCTTTTCATCAGGGATAAGAAGCCCTTGAGCTTTCACTTGGTTATTCCTTTATAAACACTTACTTTAGGGATCAAAACAGGAAAACAGCTTAGCATTGATTATACATTAGCTTGAACTGTTTTAACTGTTGTCAGTCATATAGGTGCAGTTCATTACCACCAGATGGCAGTAAATTGAGCTTTGAGTAATGAATTAACCTATTTCCGTCACTAACTACAAATACAAATAATAATAAAATCTACTTAAATACAGCAACAAAGTTTTTTACCCATTTTTCGCATTTGATTGCATGTAATGCATTTTTATGTCGTCAATTATTCTCGGAAACGTAATGAAACTTTACATGCTTTTAAAGTCTCTAAAGACTTTTATTTTGAAGGACGCGGCTATTTCCGTGTTTTAGCACCAGCTGATCCCGGATCAGCACCGCTGTGACTGTTCACTCACCCGTACATAGCACCCGTATGACACATCAGATCTAACCGCTGATCACAGATCAGTCCTGTAGAGCAGCCCGGGTCACATGACTGCTCTGAAGACACAAACACAGACGTCATGTGATTCCTCTATTCCGCATCTGTTCACAGTTTCAAACATGTCGATGATTAAAACACATTTAATCTGTTCGGCGCTGTTTGTCGTGTTCGGTTGTGCGTTTGCATTCCTGGGAAATGGAGAGAAATTCCGACGGAAGGTAAAAATTATGGATTAAAACGCTTAAATAAGAGATTTGCTTGATTTGTACATGGGCTAGTTTAATGTTTTGCTTTTAAATCTAGTTTGTGTTTGTGTTCTTTGGCTGTTTTGTCTCATTATTTACCTGTTTATTTAAACTCATGCACTGTATTAAGATATACTGATATCATAAATGACACTGAGTTGTTATAAAGTTCTGACCTGATACCCAACAGAACCATCACTGACCAGCTGCAACAGTACTACCATGTTTATTATGGGAATACCTTGTTTTCTGGCCATGGACTAAAGTAATACCATAGTATTCTTTACAGCACCTTGCAGGGTCAACTTATCTATAAGTAAAATATTATGCAACTAAAATGTATTTTACTATAAATAAAAGTCATCCACTAAAATGAGTCCGACTTCCTGTTTGTTTATGATCCGTGTGATATCTCTAATGTAAGACCTGTCTTTTCTCAGGTCACTGTAGAACTGAACCCTGGGTTGATGCCCCCCTCCACACTGCCCCCTGGAGTCGGTCTGGTGCATGTGCGAGCACTGGGGGACAATGACACTCTTCATTTCTTTCTTTATAATCATGGAGCCCCAGCAGTGCTGCTGGTCCACAGTAACAGCACCGAATCAACAGTGCAGGTGGACTGGCCTGAGTTTATAAACCGCAGTTCATCAGGCAGCCTGAAGGTGGAGCCAGAGAGAAGCGTGCAGTTCAGCCATGCACTCGTTTTCACTAGAGTAAGACTTGTCCATCTGTCCATCTGTCTGTCTGTCTGTCTGGCCATCTGTCTGTCTGTCTATCTGTCTGTCCATCTGTCTATCTGTCTGTCTCCATTTGAAATTTGCAATGAGGGTAAGAAATGAATAATTGTGTCTGTGTCTCTCAGCTCTGGGAGTACAGTGACGTCAATAACACGGCTGACCCACAGCATACTGCCGAGTCAAGTTTTTACCCTCCTTACGAGCTCCAGAACTTCATCTGGTCAGGTTTGAACGCATCTGCCAACCAATCCGACCACACGGTAACGTTCTGCGGCGGTGACGAAACCGCCAGTTTCATCAATGGCTCCCTCTGTCTGCAGGTAAGAAGAACGGCAACAAACGACAGCTTCACGCCTGTGGAGACTCTTCATATGTGGACGGTCACTTTAGATTCATGTTTGTATCTGATATCTCCTCTATCATCAGTTCTCAGCGTTTGAGTCAGAAGGTCGCCCGTCAGCGTGGCCGAGCCTCCGCCATAACGCAAACTGCAGCCAGCTCCGCGTGTGGTTGGACGGCGTGACGCCGCGAGCCAATTACTCGCGATTCTCTCTGGAGCTCCAGACCGTCGGCGACTCTGGATTCCAGGGACGAGTAGATGTTCGAAGCTCCATCGATGATGAATACACTCCCTCCATTTTTAAGGTACAAAGACAATTGACTCACAACTCTCTTCCATATTTGATTGTAAGAGGCAGTAGATTTTGGGGCTAACACTTCTGTCAATCAGGTGTGGTTTTCGGTGTATTGGAACAATCTTCAAATGTCCTGAGTGATGTAACGGTCACTATTTCAGGTGTCACAGTGGGTCTCGTCTCCGGTCAACACCAGCACTGTTTGGGGCTACACACAGTGGAAACCTGTTGCGTATCGCAAACCCAAACCCGTGTTTGAGGACGCCACACCCTGCATGCACTCTGAACCCGTTCCCATGACCCAGCTCCCTCCGTCTGGTCTGGTTCAGGCGTATTTCAAAGATTCTCTTACGTACGGGCTGAACATAAGCTACGGAATCGCCGGAGACCCGTTTTACAACGCAACCAATTACCTCAGCTGGTGAGTGTGAAATAATGACTCAAACATTCACAAATATCGATATCACCCTGTCTGCCATTGGTCAGAGAAACAGGTGATCCCACTACAAACTCACGCCATTGGTTGAGCCAAAAGTTGAAGTGTGACAATGTTTTGAAGCGCCACAGATCTGGTGTTTACACTCTTTAGGAATAGCGTACTGGTTATGGACTCCAAACAAATGTACTAATTCACTTTTAAGGCAGCACAGCATTGAATGGATTGTACTTCTATCCCCTTCAATCCTTCATTCACCTCATATGAAGTATAAAGGGTTATTCAGAAACTTCCCCCGCTGAAATGTTTTGTTAACTCTTATGAAGAGAGATCAACATAAATGATGCTGAAAGCCAAAATATTAAATGCAATGGATGAATGTGTACTGAGTGATCCATTGTTTTGTAGAAGGGGTCAAAATGACAATTTCCGCCAATGATTTTAGAGCAAAACTACAGTTAAAAAAAATACCCTTAGAAAGGTGTCAGCATCATGATTTTATTTGTACACAGAGATTGGAAGGTCTATTACTAAAACCAGTTGACTTCAGCAGCTCTTGTTGCATTATATGTCAATGGTTTGAGTCCAAATATGGGGAAAAAGCATTTTTTTGTTTTGTTTCCCCAAAGTTTTGGTGCCTATAACTCCAAGAGTATTAAAGATATCTTAATATCCTTTTAGATTCTGGTTCAGAACAAACTTTCCTTCTTGTAGTTTAATTTCTATTTTAGTGCATCTTTGGAGTTTTGAAGATTTTGACATTATTGTCTTAATAGGAATACTGTATATAATGGTACATTTCTACTTTCAACATTTATTTTTTCTTCAGACTTTTGTTTTGTTGAACAAGAAAAACTAGCATCATGTGACACATTTGGTTTTCAACCATTGAAAATGGGTTAAAATGGTCAATTTACACATGGAGCCACATTGAGAGTCCCATATCTCTCTTGATTTAACAATATAGGGCCTTAAAACTCAAGATACAAAAATAGAAGTTTGTTTTGAACCAGAGACCAAAAGGATATTATGTTATCTTTAATACTTCTGGAGTTATAGGCACTCCAACTTTGGAAAAACAACACAAAAAAAGTGCTTTTTCCCATTTTTTTACTCACACGGTTGAAATATAATGCAACAATTGGTGCAAACCTCTACTGGTTTTAGTAATAGACATGCCTATCTCTGTGTAAAAATAAAATCATGATGCTGAAACCTTTCTAAGTTTATTTTTTGACCTGTAGTTTTGCTCCAAAATAATTTTACCCTCTGATCAAACACTACATTTTCAGCTCCGATTGACACAGAATGACCCGACTGTGCACTGTAAGTTCTGTAGTGGGTGTTTGGCCATTGGTGTGTTGACTCTGTGGGCTTTGTGAGATTTGATGTGTTGACTGAACTCTGAGCTCTCGTTCACATTACAGGTCTGTTTTAATGGGCATGGGCGATCCACCGGTCGACTCGTTCTCCACTTTAATCATTGGCATCATGGCTGTTGGACTCGGCACTCCATTGGCGATTATTCTCGTGGGTGGAGTTTATGTTTTGATCCGAAAGAGGACGCCGCAATCAACGGGATATGAGCCAATCAACTGAGACATTGTGGCACAAGCTCCGCCCCATGAACTTACTGACTGACAGTCGGGTGGGCGTGACCGAGACAGAGTGACCCAATTAGGTTGTCAGTGTACATGTTACTGATAAACTCTATGATAGATCACCGGATTGGCCAATCAGAGTGTGGAGTTCCACTTCTGGCGATCCCTCCTGCATTAATGTTTATTATTTTTTATTTTGTGATTTTTGCTTGTTTTTAAATCATATATTGGCCAGATGACTGACTGATGAAAATTGCACACTTTTTTAAGACTTAAAATGATCATTTTCTCTTTAATCCTCAAATATAATTACGCAAATGTTGTGTTTAACAATCAGAAATGCATTTCAGTTTCTCAGGGATTTGGACGGTTAGTCTTCAGTCTAGATGAATTAAATACGTTTTTATTTTCTCATTGGGTAATATTATGCAGCAGTTATTTTTAAGAGGATTGTAAAATAGTTTATTAAATAAACATTTGACTGGTAAATGTTCATATTTACTAACAAACATTTATTTGCACATGTACGCACAAACCTTACTGTTCTTTTTCAAATGTAAATATTGTTTTAAAAGCTGCAATAATCATATTTCTCTAAATAAATTCTTGTGAACTGAATTTTGTTTTTTTGTATCAAATCAAGAGATGTTGAATAAAATGTCACAAAGACGTTTATAAAGAGTGTTTCATTAGAAGACTGATTAAAACTGGACATTGATCAACTTCATTTAATAAACTGTATTTTCACAAACATGAGGAAACATTGTTACGGCCCAAATCTGTGTTCTCACATTATATTGACAGCATGACAAAAACAACAACAATAGTAAACAAACATGTCTGAAAGATTCATTTCTGTATAACAATGTAAAATATAACTTCTGAAGGACTTGTGCTGGAGATTCCCTGAGATTCCCCAATATGAAGTTAAACTGATCAGTCTCATCGTCGCTCTCAGTGCAAGTGAGAATTCATTCTGGATGATTCTTGAACAAACTTTTCATTGTTTATTCTGTGAACGTCTCGTCATCGTGGAAGACTGCGGCACAACAGCAAAGCAAACGACTCGAACGCTGAACGTCTCAAAACATGAAACTCGGCTCTCTGTCGTTCTTCAGTTTCACCCCCACCATCTCAGCTTTGGGGGTGAGGGAGTAGTGGGAGGGGCCACATCAAACACCGCCTCCGCTCCGCCCACTGAGCCAATGAAGTAAAGGTTTGCCCCCAGAAGGGCAAGCAGGGGCAAGAAGGAGAGGCCGAAACCCAGCGCTCGCACGCTGCTGCCAAAAACAACGCACACCCAGTAAATCAACCTGAGGATCAACAAAATACAGCGTGTTAATGAGCAACAAAAACACACTTAAATGGGCTTCATTCATGAAACCTGAGCAGAACAAACTTCAACCAGAACAACTAATGAATTAAACGTCCACTGGTGACGATGCATAACGAACTTGTGCACTCACCGGCCAATCACAAAGATGATGGTGAGGAGCGGCACCAGTTTGAGCATCTCCTGTTGGATGTAGGTCGCCATGACAGCGAGCTGCATGAAATACAGCAGGTACAGGTGGAGGGACTCTCTGACGTAGTGACTGTGAACGGCCACCTGACGAATCTCCCACGTCCCATCAAACAGCGGCTTCAGGGTCCCAAACCTCAGACGGGACGCACCCTGAACCAACACACCTGAAACAGACATTGTCAGAATCACTAAGAGATGCACAACCATGAGAATGCAAAGAATTCCAGTTATCAAAGTCTTATTCCCAATTATAAAACGATTCCCAATGCAGGACACAGTCATCACCAAAGGGAATTGCAATGTGTTTATTTGAGCAGCCTGACTGAGATCGACTCATTACCATCTGTTTGGAAGCAGTTATTGTTTTTGTGAATCAATGAGAAAGTGAATTTTTGCTCACCCAGCACTATTGGAATGGTGGCGAAAAACGCACAGCGTAGAGTGTAGACCAGCCTGAAGGGGGTTCTGTCCAGAAGAGGGATTTTAAAGGGCAGGAGCTCGTACCCGCCCCACGTTAGTAACGGGAAAATAACTGCTGCAGCCGTAACAAACACACACACTCTTACAATCTCTCCACAGCAACTGTCTGAGAGAGAGAGAGAGAGAGAGAGAGAGAGAGAGAGAGATTAATGCATTCAACCCTTCATTTCCAGTGCCATGAATTAACCAGGAGTTATATCAGATTGGTATAGCATGGCACTTGCAACACCTAGATCATGGGTTCTCAAACTTTTTACACCAAGTACCACCTCAGAAAATATTTGGTTCTCCAAGTACCACCATAACGACCAACATTAAAATACAGTAGTATTAGGCCTAACTATTCAGCTACAGTTATGCACAGCTCAAAAACCAGGCAGTTTTATTTATAATAAGAACATTTATTATTGTCAGCCACTTTGAACATTGTAACACAGTTTTAACATCAACACTGCACTGTGCTGCTTACATAGAGGTAAATAAAATACAAATTAAATTATGATTAAATTAAAATGTATTGCACCTAAAAGTGAAATAAAAACTGTACTAAAAGATTAAATTAAAATGTATTGTACTTAAGTGCATGTTGCTGACAACTAACATGAGCTTAATGTGATGGGTGTGCATGCCTCTGTGAACACAGTCCTGAGATGTCTGGGTCAATGGAGGTCAGCTTTAGTCTCAGGTTTGGCTCAGCGTCCACCCTGCTTCTGTACTTTGTTTTTATTACAACAGGTGAAGAGAAGCCTTTCTCGCAAAGATATGTGGTCACAAAAGGAAGGAGAAAACGCACGGCCTTGTCGGAAAGCACAGGGTATTCACTGTGCTGCTTTATCCAAAAGTCCAACAATGTCTGCTTTCTGAAAGCTACCTTCAATGTTTCGTCACAAGACAACTCTATTAAACTCTCCTGCTCACCAATAGTTAAGTCCTCTGAAGCCATTTGAGAGGTGTCAATGCTGAAAGGGTTTCTCATCCAGCTGCTACCTTCAGCTTTAGGAATCACTGGGAAATAATCAAGGAACTGTTGTCTGAGCGACACGAGGTGTGCAGTGATGTTCTCCCTGACTCCACCATCAAGCGTCAGGTCATTGTCAGACAGAAAACTTTCCAAAGCAGGGAAAGCTGAAACATCAGCTGTCTTGACTTTGATTTCAAATAACTCCAACTTTTTAAGCAGTGCATTGATTTTGTCCTGCACGTCAAAGACATTGATAGAGAGTCCCTGCAGTCCCAAATTCAGTTCGTTTAAACGTGAAAAAATGTCAGACAAGTATGCCAGCTGACTGAGCCACACAGTATCCTCAAAAATGTCTGACAAGGGGAAATTTGTGACCTGTAAGAACATCTGGACCTCTTTGTGCAATTCGAAAAGCCTTGAAAGCCACCTTACTTCAGTATGAAGCAAGAGTTGGACATGCTCACTGCCCATTTCCTCGCAGAGCACACTAAATAAGCGAGAATTCATCGGTCTGGCCTTAATGAAGTTCACAGTTTTCACAGCAGAGTCCAGCACAGACTTCAGGTCATCAGGCATCTTCTTCACTGCCAGCGCCACACGATGGATGCTGCAGTGTGTCCAGCGCATCTCAGGTGCTACCTCTCGGATGCGAGCTGCAGCTCCACTGTGACGTCCTGTCATAGCCCTCGCGCCATCTGTACACACTCCCACACACTTTTTCCAGTCCAGTCCGTTCTCTTGGATAACGCATTCAGTACCTGGAATATGTGCTCTGCTGTAGTTCTGGTCTCAAGTGACTGGCAGAACATAAAGTCTTCCTGAGCTGAACCATCATTTTCATATCTGACATAAACCAATAAGTTGGCCAAATCTGCGACATCTGTAGTCTCATCAAGCTGGATGGCAAAATATTGACTGTTTTTAATGTGCTCAATCAGTGTCTTTTTAACATCGTCAGCCATGTCTTTTATTCTCCGTGACACAGTATCGTTTGAAAGCGGCACCAAGTTTAACTCTTTAGCAGCTTTCTCTCCACACATGATGCGTGTCATCTCTTTCGCTAAAGGTAGACACAGTTGTTCCCCTATTGTGTGCGGCTTACCAGCTTTGGCGATCCGGAGGCTGGCACGATATGAAGCTTCCTGTGCTTTGATTATGGGTGTACCACAGGATTGAATGGTGGATTTCGACTGCTTCAGTTCGTCACGTTTTCGCAAAAAAAAAAATCCACTGGCTTGTCCTTCAGCGCCGTGTGTTACAAGATGCCGTTTGAGATGCGACGGTTTCATGAACTTTGCCACATACCACACACTGCGGCCTGGGCTCTTCCTCTCTCCTGCTCCAAATAAATCCAAATTTGATATAGTTTGGGTCATAATTTCTCTCTATTTTGTAGCGTTTGCTGCTGCTAGCAGATGCTCTGGGGACTTCACCGGCGATATCAAAGTTGCCACTGTTTGCACCTGTGCTCGGTTCACTCTCGTCCTCTTCAGTTCTTGTACTTGAAACATTCTCCTCCTGATCCGAACTTCTCTTGCCAGATTGAAGCCACGATAGCAGTTTTGAACTTTTCATAATTTTATCATCCACCTAACATTCATTTATAATTAACCTTTTCACAAAATTCCCTGCCCTCAAGTGTGCGTTATTCAAGGCAACCGTTATAGAACGCGTCACTTTATTGTTTCCATGGTGACGCGTCATTACTTGTCACGTGACCACAGCCACTGAATGACTGACGATCTGCTTTTATTTCCTTTTTTATTCAAAATATTCACAAATGTGTTAGCTATACTAGAGCATTACCTTTATAAACATCACCTTTATTAACATCGCCATTATAAACATCACCTTTATAATTATCACGTTAGTTGAGCTCAATGCGCACCACCTGATTATAATGGATAGGAATATTAATTCCGCTTCCATAGACATCAGTGTGTATTTTACAAACTCTAAATATATTGTTTTTTTAGTACCTATGTGAATTTAAATGTCTGAAATCTAAAATAAACATTATGAGGATGAAAACACTGAATAGTTGTGAATGATATGACTCCGCTGAGCGCGTACGTCTCTGGCTCAGCGTCAGCCAACGCGCGAAAGCACAGTTTGAATTTATTAGTTGGTCAAGTCACGCGCTCACCGTTCTACTGACACCGGTCAGATCGAAATTCAGTGATTCCTCTGCGTACCACTAGAGGAAGTCTGCGTACCACACTTTGAGAACCACTGACCTAGATCATGGGTTCGATTCCCAGTGAAACACATACTGGTATAACATAAGGGAGAGCAGGGCAAGTTCTCAGCCAAGGTGAGGTTTGGAGTTTAGTGGCAAGTTCCATTGCGACAACTTACCCCATATAGTGTGACAATATGCCCTGGCATTGGGGCATGTACTACCAACTGCTATCAACATGTGTTCAATTAACAATTTTTTTTAATTAAAAGGTGAAAATGTTCAATAGCTTTTTGTAGCCAATACTTCAAATTATGTGGCTATGCAGAAAATGGGCTGTAGGTCAATTTGCAAAAATGTGCCAGTCAAGTAAATACATGTATTTTAGTATACAGTACACTTATAGTTCATAAAATAGTGCATGAAGTCTAGTGCATTAAATCAAGGTTCATTCAGGGTTTGTGTGTCCCATTATTAGGGGCCAAGCGCTGAAGGTGCGTTGGCAACTATTGTTTATATTAGTGCTCTTATTATTCTGAATGGGACTCTATGGCAGCCTATAGAACGGTATGGTAAAAAGTTGTGAAATTTGGCACACTTGTAGGGAAGAGTCTAAACATTCCTTGTGGCAAATTTTGAGTCTCTAACTGAAACCCTCTAGCGCCACCAACAGTTCAAATAGGCATTTATGTTTATGCAAATAACTTAGAAAAAACAAATGGCCAACGAATAAAATAGTTTTTCTAACCTCTCCTTAGCCATACTTACAATTCACAAAAAATTTGGCATGAATCAACTAGGTTTGCTCATGACAAAAAGTTAAAAGCATTTTGATAGACCAATGCTTCAATGAATCTTACGGCGAGCACACCACAAAGGTCGTGAAGCTGTATATTGTCAAACGCTTTGTTGTATTGAAACGAAACTTGGTATACTTCATAGCCATCATGCCCTGAGGGTACCTGATCGGTTTACGGGCTTACGGTGTCAAATGATACCCATTGTTCCTATGTTAGCCATATTAGTCCCATCTATGTTGGTCATTATATCCCAAAACATTATTTCCATTGTTGCTGTTGGTGTGCTTGGCCCTGTAATGGCTTCTTGCAGCTATTTTGTTCCATTTAGTATCTTGAGATCACATAATTGGTGTTTAGCTACACATGCTATGCTTGGAGGAGAAGCCCAATAACAGACAACTACTAACACAACATGAGGTTTGACCTGATTTACCTTTGGGTTTTTCAATGTCTTCTATCCACTGTGGGTGGAAATGTTTTGGTTGGCTCATGTGAAAGTTTTGCGTGTATAGAGGAGCATTCTCCATCTGTATCTCCTCTTTGATTACGCTGCTTTCATTCAGGTCCTGCTGATGGCAGGTCGGCTGCACTACCATTATGTTTGGAGTGAAGAGCTGTCTGGATTTCTCTGGCATCCAGTGCGCACGTACCCTATCGCAACCAATTTCATCATGCTCTTCCTCATCATCGGCCAATGAGCCGTCTCCACTGTCCTGATCTCCTCTTTCATCATCACTCTTCTTCTCCTCCATGTCCATCCAGTGCTCTCCTCTCTCCAGCTCTCTGGAACTCTCCGTTCCGCTCACCTGCTCCTGGCTGGGCGTCTGTCCTTCAGGTGAGCGGTGGTCTGGTCCTTGATCCTCGTGCCATTGCAGGGTTCTGGGTTCTGTGTGATCTCCATCAGTCCTCTGAAGTTCTTGGAAGGTCTCGCTGGTAGTGAGCGGTTTTCTCTCATCAACTCTTTCAGGTTTAATGACAAGGAACTCGGTCATTTCGCTGCTTGTTTGTCTTTCCGTTCGGTTGGATCGTTGTTCTGTAGTATCTAACTTCTATCTGTAGTAATCACGTCTATGGTTTAGGGATGAAACTACAGAACGTTTAAACTCCCACAGTTCATATTCATCTGAATTCCCAGGTTAAATAAAAGTGTTGATTTTTCATGTTTCCACTGCAAAAGTCCTGGACAGAGAAAGAGAGAAATATATTTAAACAAGGGATGCCACAACCACACTAACCCGTTTAAGTTTGAAACCTCTGTTTTCAGTTTCCTAACATCATCATTTTCCAAAGTATGCGGTAATGGATAGCGCTTTCGAAAGTCTCAGTTTTCAGTGGAGGAAAACGGTGTTCCAGAATGTATGAGAAGTGTAAACATAGTAAAGCCAATGCGTTTTCAAACAAACACGGATTAGTGTGGATGTGGTCTGAGAGACCAGCGGCGGCTGTGGTTCAGGTGGTAGAGCGGGTCGGCCACTAACCGCAGGTAGTTCCTTGGGCAAGACACTGAACCCCAAGATAGATTAGTGTAGTATATGTGGAAAGTATACTTCGGTTGTCTGGGTTGCTGATCGCTGAGCACACAGTTATACATAATGCAAATTTTGTCATCAGCACAGTCTGCGTGGACTGTCTGTGTGCAGCCCAGACTCTCTCATCATTGGCTCATGCGCCTACCGTTGACCACTGATGCGTCGAGCATGCTCGCATTCACTCATGGTCAAAAGAACATGCGTTGAAAGGCAGCGTAGTCGACTGTGTGATCCAGAACACAGAAAAAGTATCAAAACTATATCCGGGTCTTAAGACCACGTTCACACAACAGTTTCGTTTGAAAACGCATGTTTTTCACTACGTTTTGGCCTTCTGTCCACACTGAGACGGTGTTTTTGTAGAGCACAAACTGATCTTTTCGAAAACTCTACCAAGTGGATCAGTTTGAAACGCTGTCTTCGTGTTGTGGTGTGGAACGGGAAAACAGAGAAATTTGAAAACGGTGAAGTAGGTCATTTGTTGTCATGTGACGCAGTCATGTGATCCATCAGCACAAAACAATCAAGATGGCGGCCCATGTTGTAGTGGCGTTGCTGTGCCTGTTATCTACTTTGATCGCGTTGTTAAAGATTAATGACACTTTGTATAATGAAAACGGTGTGGACGGTGTGTTTTGAAAAGTAAATGTCCAATTTTTCCGGATTAATGTAGACGAGGCCTAAAACATGAGCCAGCCTGATTAATCACCCTAACCCCAAGTAAATATTGTTACAAAGCATGAATTTAATGTGGTTTTTGAGTCTCATTTGCTATAATTAAATGGTATAAATTGTACCCATTAGAGGCCAGTGTAGCCGATGGCCAACATGTTGTTTTCGGTGTGCCACTCTTCTTCTCTCTAGATATCAGTTCTGGGATTGGCAATGCCAATGTGCCCTTTCAAACTGAAGTAACCAGTATAAAGTTTATCAAGAGTTTGAGGGTTTATCAGTGAAGAAATTCCTTTATATTGGTCAGTTTTTCCTTGTACGCCACACAATGAACACACACACTGATATTCTCTTAAACACACAGTCAGTGAACACAAGTGAAACTACAGACATTAACCAGCACAGCTCAATGAGTAATGCAGTTACACCTGTTCATCCTGAACTCTGACCTCTGACCTCTGACTCACATACAGGGAAATAAACACAACACGGCTCACTGTCGGATTTCACTTAATGGAAAACATTATTACACTAAAAACTCCTTAAAGTGTCTGAGAATACCTTGAATATCAAGTTTAAAGAGATAAACTGGCCGATAGGAAGCATTTCACATGAAACCTGTCAAACACTCTGTAAAGTCAGATATATAAAGTAAAAACACAACTGTTTCTTACCTGATGCTGCAGTAATACAGAAGAATAATTGATTATAACAGATTATGAGTCTCAGACGAGATCAGAGTCTCTGCTCAGACACAAAAACACATACAGGTGTGGCAACAGGCAAATCATTTCTGTGCTCTCTGTCTCACTCACTCATTGTCTCACTAACTCTCTGTTTCTCTCTCTCTCTCACTCACTCACTCTCTCTCTCTCACTCACTCTCTCTCTCTCTCTCTCTCTCTCTCTCTTGGTGACGCATTCAGTATCACGTGACATCTTTTGGTGACGCCTCCAATACAAAAACGCCCCAATTTAATCTAATTTAGTTAGACTTAGCTGCAAAAACTGCACAATTTTGCCAAATTTATATAAATAAACATGTCAAAAATTATGATAGTGTTGATTTTTTTAAATTACATTTATGGTTTAATAAACATTATGACTTTTAATGTTAAATTATTCCAAAGCAATAGAAAATAAATATTGTTTTATCAAATACATGTTTTTATACATCGTACTATATATATATATATATATATATATATATATATATATATATATATATATATATATATATATATAAAATTAAAATACATAATTAAAATACATAATATATAATATTATATTATAATAGTATGATATGTATATTATATAATATTTTATGTATTATCATATAATACCATATTTATTTTTACATATATTATATATTATATTATATTTTATCAATATCAAGAAATATATTTATCACAATATCTAGTTGTTTATAAATGTTGTTTACGGCGCGACACATGTGCGCGTCAGGCGCGCTGAAACCAAACTACAGCACAACCTAAATATCAGTTTCCTCAACCAATCAGCGCGCTCCGTCAGCTGCAACAGCCAATCACAATCGAGAGCTTTCTATGTGATGCCCACACACGGAATTTTGTCTGTCACTGATGGCGTGTGGCGTCTGTATTTCTCAAACACGTTCAGTTTTTACTCAATTAATGTTTAAATGTTTTAAAATCCACATCGCATCATGAGCGGCCTGTGTAGGGAGGTAGTCACACTCCAGCTCGGACATTATTCTAACTTTATCGGGACACACTGGTGGAATTTACAGGTGACTTTCATTTCTAGCGGATCACTTCAGTTTGATCATGTTTTAAGTGATTATTATTGTCATTATTATTGTCATTATTGTGTCATTAGTGGGTTCAGATTGCTGTGTATGTGCACCCTTTCCAAAGATTACTATGGGAACCAGTTTCCTCCAAATCAACACTATTGTTAGTGCCGTTAAACACGTGTTACCAGTAAGATCACGTGTTTAACTGTATTAATAATAACTGAATTATTTTATTGTTTGTGATCGCGGTCATGTGTAGCTGCAGAATGAATCACAAGAAATGTTGACTGTAATTGTAGTTTATCCATCTGTCTGTCTGTCTGTCTGTCTGTCTATCTGTATATCTGTCTGTCTGTTTATCTAACCTGTCTGTCTGTCTGTGTAGTCTGTCTGTCTGTTTATCTAATCTGTCTGTCTGTGTGTGTAATCTGTCTGTCTGTGTGTGTAATCTATCTATCTGTCTGTCTGTCTATCTAATCTGATGTTTGTGTTCAATCTGTCTGTCTGTTTATCTAACCTGTCTGTCTATGTGTTCTGTCTGTCCGTTTATCTAACCTGTCTGTCTGTCTGTGTAATCTGTTCGTTTATCTAACCTGTCTGTCTGTCTGTGTAATCTGTTCGTTTATCTAATCTGTCTGTCTGTGTGTGTAATCTGTCTGTCTGTCTGTGTGTGTAATCTATCTATCTGTCTGTCTGTCTATCTAATCTGATGTTTGTGTTCAATCTGTCTGTCTGTTTTCTGTCTGTCTGTTTATCTAACCTGTCTGTCTATGTGTTCTGTCTGTCCGTTTATCTAACCTGTCTGTCTGTCTGTGTAATCTGTTCGTTTATCTAACCTGTCTGTCTGGCTGTGTAACCTGTCTGTCTGTCTAATCTGTCTTTTTATCTAACCTGTCTGTGTAATCTGTCTGTCTGTCTGTCTGCGTAACCTGTCTGTCTGTCTGTGTAACCTGTCTGTCTGTCTAATCTGTCTTTTTATCTAACCTGTCTGTGTAATCTGTCTGTCTGTGTAACCTGTCTGTCTGTCTGTGTAACCTGTCTGTTTATCTAACCTGTCTGTCTGTCTGTGTAACCTGTCTGTCTGCAGGATGCGTCTCTGTGTTATGACTCCGATGTGTTGGCGAGTGAGCTGCAGAGTGACGTGTTGTTCAGGGAGGGTCTCACTCTGTGCGGTCACGTCACTTACACTCCCCGACTCATCGCCATGGACCTCAAAGGTAAAGGTCATGACCTGACCCTTGACCCTTGACCTCAGAGACAGCGTCTTTAGATATGATCAATATAATTCTGGGATCATGTGAAGCATATAGTTATGAGAACAAGAGAACACCATTGATCAGATTGTGCCAGACTGTCGTTCTGTTCGTGTGTGATTCAGTGCAGAAACATTATTAAGAGCGATTACAGAGTGAACGCACAGATCTGAACGTTACTGAACATTTATTGTGCATTTCTCCAGGCAGTCTCCAAACATTGAGGCGAGAAGGAAGTCTGTACGACACACACAATGAAGAAACAAACTTTACCTGGTAAACATGTTTATGTGCATGTGTGTCTACATGTTCACCATACGTCTGTCTTTATTTTTCACCAAGCTCAACTACTGAAGTTGTCTTTCCTCTTTTAGGGAAGGAGAGATCATGACACATAAAGCAAACCCACCCACCAAAAACTCTTTCTTACAAGATCTGGACATGCTGGATGTAAGTGTGACTGCTGAGAGTTTAATTATCTGAGACGCTTCCTGAAGATTCTCTGTTTCTTTCATCCAGACAGGAAGTTTACTAGCAGAATCCAGTTTCTCTTGGCCTTCTGCTCAGACGGAGCGCTGCGCAGGTGAGATGCACCTGAGATGTGGAATGGGAAAACGGACATTAATTGTCATAAATATAATAAGTGCATTAAAAGAGATCAGTGACAGACTAGATCAGGTTTCATCACTCGTTAAATGTGTGAAGAGTCAGTCCTAAAGATCGAATTTGAAAAGCAAATTTGTTTGATTTGTGTGCAGCGGTAACGAAGCCTAACTAGATGATACATTTTGTAGAAAAAAACTTTGATATTGGTGTGACAAAGCCTTGTCTGAAAGTTTAAACTGTTTAAAAGTTCTAGTTTATACAGAAAATACACTAAGACAAACAACCAGCTGCTGTAGGTAGATCAGATAAACAGATAATCTTAGATATATGTTTAGCATGTAGCGAGTGGTGCTTTCATGTGTATTACTAACACGTTTCAGCATCTAGCTAAGCATTGCTAGCACGTTTTAGCATGTAGCGAGTGGGGCTTTCATGTTGCTATGCATTGCTAGCATGTTTTAGCATGTAGCTAGGCATTGCTGGCATGCTGCTAGGTTTTGTTAGTATGCTGCCATCCATTGTTAGCATGTTTTAACATGTAACTAGGCATTACTAGCAAATTTTAGCATTTAGCTAGGCATTTTTAGCATGTTGCTAGGTATTGTTAGTATGCTGCAAAATGTTTCTAGTATGCTGCCATCCACTGTAAGCACATCTTAGCATGTAGCTACGCATTGAAAGCATTTAGCTAGGTGTTGCTAATATGCTGCCATACACTGTTAAAAATGTTTTAGCATCTAGCTAACCATTGCTAACATGTAGCTATTAATTGTTATCATGTTACTAGGCATTGGTAGCATGTTTAACAATTTGCTAGGTGTTGCTTGTTTGTTTCCATCCACTGTTGGTATGTTTTAGCATGTAGCTAGGTATTGCTATCATGTTGATGGGCATTGCTAACAAGTATTAGCATGTAGCTAAGCATTGCTAAAATGTAGCTATGTGTTGCTATCATGTTACTAGGCATTACTAGCATGTTTTAACAAGTAGCTAGGCATCATTAGCATGTTGCTAGGTGCACTAGCCTGTTTAGAAAGAGAGGATGAGTGGATGGATAGATAGATTTGTAGCATTTGAGAAGATTTAGCAACGCAACATGAAATATAGTTTGATTTATTTTACTCCTAAAGTTACCAGCGCAGGAGCGAATGTTGCCGTGGAGACGGTGAACAGCAGACTGGAGCGGATACAGAAATCCTATAAGCTGGAGGGAAGTGTGAGGGTGTGGTCAGATTTCCTGAGGATCCACCTCCATCCTCGCACCATTTCTGTCATCAACCAGTACAACCATGACGGGTGAGGAGATCAAATCTCACATTATTGGATGTGTTTTCTGAAACCAGTTCAACCATCTGAGAAAAAAAGAGTTCAAACTCATTAATGGAAATACCAACGTTTGTTTTTAGTTGATGTTGATGTTTGCACATCTTTGACGGTGTGTGGGTTTGTCCTCAGTGAATCGGAGCGTTTGGAAGCGTTCGGTCAGGGGGAGATGCTCTTAAAGGTTCCAGTGCTGGAAGATCTGGAAGACCGGCTTCATTTCTTTGTGGAAGAATGTGATTATCTGCAGGTATTATATCCACGGTGATCTGAACGTTCATGAGACCTGCCTTCATGATGCAGTTTAATCTAGAAAAACACTTTTATTGATATTATATCCACGGCGAGCTGAACGTTCAGGAGAACTGCCTTCGTGATGCAGTTTAATCTAGAAAAACTCTTATTGATATTATATCCACGGCGATCTGAACGTTCACGAGAACTGCCTTCATGATGCAGTTTAATCTAGAAAAACACTTTCATTGATATTATATCCACGGCGATCTGAACGTTCACGAGAACTGCCTTCGTGATGCAGTTTAATCTAGAAAAACTCTTTCATTGATATTATATCCACGGCGATCTGAACGTTCACGAGAACTGCCTTCGTGATGCAGTTTAATCTAGAAAAACTCTTTCATTGATATTATATCCACGGCGATCTGAACGTTCACGAGAACTGCCTTCATGATGCAGTTTAATCTAGAAAAACTCTTTCATTGATATTATATCCACGGCGATCTGAACGTTCACGAGAACTGCCTTCATGATGCAGTTTAATCTAGAAAAACTCTTTCATTGATATTATATCCACGGCGATCTGAACGTTCACGAGAACTGCCTTCGTGATGCAGTTTAATCTAGAAAAACTCTTTCATTGATATTATATCCACGGCGATCTGAACGTTCAGGAGAACTGCCTTCGTGATGCAGTTTAATCTAGAAAAACACTTTCATTGATATTATATCCACGGCGATCTGAACGTTCACGAGAACTGCCTTCATGATGCAGTTTAATCTAGAAAAACACTTTCATTGATATTATATCCACGGCGATCTGAACGTTCACGAGAACTGCCTTCATGATGCAGTTTAATCTAGAAAAACACTTTCATTGATATTATATCCACGGCGATCTGAACGTTCAGGAGAACTGCCTTCGTGATGCAGTTTAATCTAGAAAAACACTTTCATTGATATTATATCCACGGCGATCTGAACGTTCACGAGAACTGCCTTCATGATGCAGTTTAATCTAGAAAAACACTTTCATTGATATTATATCCACGGCGATCTGAACGTTCAGGAGAACTGCCTTCGTGATGCAGTTTAATCTAGAAAAACACTTTCATTGATATTATATCCACGGCGAGCTGAACGTTCAGGAGAACTGCCTTCGTGATGCAGTTTAATCTAGAAAAACTCTTTCATTGATATTATATCCACGGTGATCTGAACGTTCACGAGAACTGCCTTCATGATGCAGTTTAATCTAGAAAAACACTTTCATTGATATTATATCCACGGCAATCTGAACGTTCAGGAGAACTGCCTTCGTGATGCAGTTTAATCTAGAAAAACACTTTCATTGATATTATATCCACGGCGATCTGAACGTTCAGGAGAACTGCCTTCTTGATGCAGTTTAATCTAGAAAAACACTTTCATTGATATTATATCCACGGCGATCTGAACGTTCAGGAGAACTGCCTTCGTGATGCAGTTTAATCTAGAAAAACACTTTCATTGACATTATATCCACGGCGATCTGAACGTTCACGAGAACTGCCTTCGTGATGCAGTTTAATCTAGAAAAACTCTTTCATTGACATTATATCCACGGCGATCTGAACGTTCACGAGAACTGCCTTCGTGATGCTGTTTAATCTAGAGAAACTCTTTCATTGACATTATATCCACGGCGATCTGAACGTTCACGAGAACTGCCTTCGTGATGCTGTTTAATCTAGAAAAACACTTTCATTGACATTATATCCACGGCAATCTGAACGTTCACGAGAACTGCCTTCGTGATGCTGTTTAATCTAGAAAAACACTTTCATTGACATTATATCCACGGCGATCTGAACGTTCACGAGAACTGCCTTCGTGATGCAATTTAATCTAGAAAAACTCTTTCATTGACATTATATCCACGGCGATCTGAACGTTCACGAGAACTGCCTTCATGATGCTGTTTAATCTAGAAAAACACTTTCATTGATATTATATCCACGGCGATCTGAACGTTTCTCTGTTTCTCTCTTCAGGGCTTTCAGGTGTTGTGCGATCTTGCTGACGGCTTCTCAGGCTTGGGGTCAAAGGTCACAGAGTTGTTGCAGGACTCTTACGGAGGTCGAGGCATCCTCACATGGGGCGTGGCTCCTGTCAATCATCCAGACACGGTGAGATGATTCATCTGTTCTAGAACTAAACATTGTCAAATATAAATGTGCAACAAGCATAAACATTATTGTGCATGCCTCGCTATTTTATTAAACTTCTAGTGTCAGACATTATTGGATTAGATTGGTAAGGGCTGTTTTTGACCTTTATGAGGGCTCATGATTTCTATACGCTGCAGTTTGAAGTTATTTAAAGATGTTTTACTCACATCCACAGAGCTCAATAAAGGAGTTGTACCACATGATCAACTGCGCTTTAGGAACTGTGCAAATGGCCAATCACAGCTCTTTCTTCTGCCCTTTGACCCTGAGGGGGGGCCTGGGGAGACGGCCGCCTCCACCCACCACTTTCCCCCTGATGAACTGTGATGTAAGTGTGTTTCCTTTGACTCTTTTATTTTGAGACAGTTCAGGGGAGGTTAGACACAGAGACAGCCTGTTTTTATCACTTTCATGTGAGATGAAGATTATTGAGAGTTATAAAATCATTTTAAATCAATACAAAAAGGTCTGAAGTTAATATAGTTTTGGTTTTATTCCCAAACCGTTGAACAGATCCTACAGTCGTAGTAGTTACAGGAATACTGTGCTATTTGTTTTAAATTCTCGATTTATGTACATTTGCGTCAGATGGATGTTTTTGCATCTCGTTGGTTTTCAGCATCAAAAATTGCATTTTTTTTTGGACACTGTGTCGGCGACCCCTTTTCTCCCAATTTGGAATGCCCAAATTTTCCGTGGTGGCGCGGTTACTCACCTCAATCCAAGTGGCGGAGGACATGTCAGTTGCGTCTGCGTCTGAGACCGTCAATCCGCGCATCTGATCATGTGACTCGTTGTGCATGACACCGCGGAGACTCATGCTACTCTCCACGATCCACACACAACTCACCACACGCCCCATTGAGAGAACCACTAATCACCACCACGAGGAGGTTACCCCATGTGACTCTACCCTCCTTAGCAACCGGGACAATTTGGTTACCCCATGTGACTCTACCCTCCCTAGCAACTGGCCAAATTTTTATCAGAGTCACTCAGCACGCCCTGGATTCAAACATGTGATCCCAGGGGTGGTAGTCAGCGTATTTACTGGTAAAAAATGGCCTGTGACACCGGAGCGAGCAGGAGCGGGACAGAATCCTTTGGAGTGGGTCTGAAAGTCACACTGCGCAGACCTCTATTGTGACGTTAAAAGGAGTTGAAACTTTAAAAATCGCTGGATTCCTCCATTCTGTTGTGCTTCATTCAGCTGTTAAGAAGAACGTGTCCCATGTGTGCGGCACCAAACATTAGCGTAACGTGGCCGTTCCATAGACATTCTGTGGCCGGGACACTGCCGATGGGACAAGGCCGTTCTTTTTGAATGGATGTCTATGGAGGAGTTGCTTCACAACGCTTAATAAAGCACTTTTGTGTGGAAACAGCTCATCGTTTAATAAATTAACCGCTAATGTGCTAATCATGTTTGACACTAAACAGTCCTTCAGGAGTGAACTATGTGTGTTTACTACGATGACATTGATGTTTTATAACAGAAGTCACACATGATTTTACGACCTGAAGGTTTACGACTGTCTCCATTCATCTCTATAGCATCAGGAAACTGAAATGCTAGCTGACCGTTACAGCCGCTCTCTTCAATGTGTGAATGTTGTTATCTCAGTATTATAAGATCTCTGGCAGCACTGTTGCGCTGACTGCCCCCCGCTGATGCGGCTCATACAAACAAGTACTTTAATTGCTCCAATGGTGGTTATTCATGTAATTTATGTTCGGTTCTCTCTCCACCTGTCACCCGTCCTCTCTCAGCCGTCGCTGTGGTATCACTCCAGCGCTGTGCTAGCTCTGGCGTTGGACACCATGACAGCGTCGTACAGACTGAGACAGAACCGCATCCCCATGTGGCAGCTGTCAGACGCTCTGGCCGTCTCCGGGAGGAAGGTCAGTTTCACCGGTGAATATTCAGAGTAATATCAATGTCACTGTGTGACCTCTATTATTCTGTCATATTTCATGTTTCTGTGATTAATTGAGCTTCAATCACTTTAACATACCGACTGCAGTCACGTTATGATTTGTGGATCATTTTTTCACCCCAAGTGTGAAAATCTCCTTCTGACATCATTAAAACTTTCACCATTAAAATGAATTAAAATGAATTGTCTTGGCAACTGCCGCTCATTTTGTTTTCCAGGTCGTTTCAGCTTATGGGTCTGTCCCGTTTCCCATGATGCACGGCAGCTGTCTCCCAGATGCCCTGGATGCTTTTGCTGACGTGTTGCCGTGGAAACCCCTATCAGCTTGCCCTGAGCTTGGTGACGGACGCTGTTTTAGCCAATCGGTGACTCTGAAAGGGTTAGAGGGGCGGAGCTTAGTCAGGTGAGAGACTTTCATAACACTCCGATCATGATGAACGCAGCTGCGCATTTCAGATGAGAATCCCGTTATTTATTCCAGTTTTTATTAAATATTCATACATTGCACATATAACAGAAAAATAAACATGTCAAAGAATATAAAAAATACAATAATACTGGGTGTCTCATCGAGTGTTGACGAGGGCGTGCGGAGTGACTCCAATCAGGTCTCCTTAGCAACCAAATTGTCCCGGTTGCTAGGGAGGGTAGAGTCACATGGGGTAACCTCCTCGTGGTGGTGATTTAGTAGTTCTCGCTCTCAATGGGGCGTGTAGCGAGTTGTGTCCCATGCGACCGATTCTTGACTGATAACGGCTCGTTGTACTGAGAGCGGCATGTTGTTGTTGTATGTCCATTGTGAACATGTTATTTTCTTTCTGTGGCAGTCCCCTCATCCCGGGGCAAGAGCCGTCCAGTCCTCTGCACTCTGAACGCTCTGGAGAGGACGTCCTGGCAACATACGTCAGGTTACGTTACCCATCAACACCCATGTGAGTAACCCAATGTGCGTAACACCTCCTCAAGGTGCTTGTGTTGTCACGAGACCATATTTACATTAGTTGGTATCAATAATCTTCATCACAGTTTCAAAACCACGACATAAACTGAGGATGAACTATTTTATATTTAATGAAACGCTGTTTCAAGTTGAAGTAGTCCGATATATCGGTTTGACCGATTAATCTGTGCCGATTGTTGCTCTTTGGGACAATCTGTTATGGGCAAATAATCCATGACGATCAGTGTTCCTCAATATTCATCCATATTTTTATCCTCTCGTCAATTAATATTTCATATTTCCATGATCAAGAGTTTTAATCGAAGACATGCAAAGTAAAACGAAATGTAAAGTGCCCCGTCATCACGTCCAGTACATCATTTCTCCAACGTCACATGATTATATGTTAATATAATACCTAATATAGGCCAAATAAATATTATAATTCAGATATTTAAATACATGATATAATATTGTGGCACTGGACGATCTACAGCATTTAAACATCCAAACTGTGACTTTAAACGTCTAAATATATGTGACCAAGAGCTTGAAGTTAGTTCAGTGGATGATTTGTGTAAGTTTATTAGTTAAATGAAATATCAGTGGAAAATGTTATTTATATATAAATTAATTCATATATAAAATCTTGTTCTCTCTCAACTGGGCGATTACGTAACATTTGGAGTAAAAAAAACACATTAAAGAGACGGTTCACCCAAAAATGAACATTCTGTCATCATTTACTCACCCTCAAGTTGTTCCAAATCTGTGTGAGTTTCTTCTGTTGAACACAAAAGAAGATATTTTGAAGAATGTTGGTAATCAAACAGTTGAAGGTAGCCATTGACTGCCATAGTAGGAAAAAAAATAGTATGGAAATCAATGGTGACCGTCAACTGGCCATTGACTGCCATAGTAGGAAACAAATACTATGGAAATCAGTGGTGACCATCAACCGGCCATTGACTGCCATAGTAGGAAGAAAAATACTATGGAAATCAATGGTGACCGTCAACCGGCCATTGACTGCCATAGTAGGAAAAAAAAATACTATGGAAATCAATGGTGACCGTCAACTGGCCATTGACTGCCATAGTAGGGGAAAAAATACTATGGAAATCAATGGTGACTGTCAACTGGCCATTGACTGCCATAGTAGGAAAAAAAAATACTATGGAAATCAATGGTGACCGTCAACTGGCCATTGACTGCCATAGTAGGGGAAAAAATACTATGGAAATCAATGGTGACCATCAACCGGCCATTGACTGCCATAGTAGGAAGAAAAATAGTATGGAAATCAATGGTGACCGTCAACTGGCCATTGACTGCCATAGTAGGCAAAAAAAAAATATGGAATTCTATGGTGACCGTCAACTGTCTTTTACCAACATTCTTCAAAATATCATCTCAGTGTTAATTTCGTCAGACGAGACGAGACTAAATATGTTCGTCAATGACCTTTTTTTCCATGACTAAGACGAGACGATGACGAGACTGCACCAATGTCCAAAAACGCCGACTAAGACTAAATTAACATGCATTATTGTTGACGAAAAAAGACGAGACTAAAATGTTTTGCATAAAATAAAAACTAAGGTAAAATCTCTCTTCATTTTCGTCTACAATCGTCTCTACTTTTTCATCATGAGATTGAATATTCAGCTGTTACGCCTTCAAAATATTCCGAATGAGTTCGCGCTGTTGCTCAGTAACGGTTACAACAGGTCTCATACTCCTGTGGCTGCAACACGAAACTACATGGAGCAAGAACACAATAATCATAGACAGTGGCGAACACGCGACGAGCGCCGACGACATGCGGTAGAAGGAAGAGGCTCGATATTTGGTCGCATTTTAGGTACAATGATATTGACAAAAAGTCAGAATGTGTCATTATAACTGACAAGAAGCACTGCGGATAAACAATACCGGGAAAAACACCACCAACCTTAAGCGACATCTAAAGGCTAACCACCCACACATTCAGGGAAGTTAACTTAAATATACGTCTCATAAGCTAATGCTGATTTTAGGCATCTACGCTGTAAATTAACCATTTAGCTATGGTGTTGTGGCACATACATTATGCAGGTTATATATATTTTATGTAACTTATTTGCTTAATAAAATACTCTTCAGAACAAGTTCATTATTTGTGAATGTGTCTCTTAAATCAGAAAACCAGACACGTTTAACAAAGTGAATTCAACAAATCATTCAACAAGTGTATTTTGTCAGGTAATTATGACATTTAACCAATATTTGAGATGTGTGAAACATTATTTGACTGAAATGGTTATCTCAGAATTAATCCCAGAAATAATTTATTTAAAAAAAGACTAAAATGTTTTGAAACTTGACTAAGATATATTGAGTTTTCTTTTGACTAAAACTAGACTAAAATGACGAGACTTTTAGTCGACTAAAACTTGACTAACAAAAAAAGATATGTGAATGACTAAATATGACTAAAACTAACAAGGACATTTGGCACAAGACTAAGACTAAGACTAAATTAAAAATAGGTGACAAAATTAACACTATATCATCTTTTGTGTTCAACAGAAGAAAGAAACTCACACGGGTTTGGGACAACATAAGGATGAGTAAATTACAGAATTTTCATTTTTGGGATTCTATTCACAAATGAATGTCAATTTTGGTATTAAAAAGTTTAAAATTAGTATTTAAAAAAAACAACCCAGTTATATCATAATTTGGGGCAATTCCAGTGAGATTAATATCACACAAGCGGTTTAAGCGATGATCTATTTTCTGTTCCTGCTTCATCTGTGTCATGTCAGATAGTTCATTCATCAACCCGACGCATCGGCATCCACAAAACCAATTATATAGACACGTATCAGGCCTGAAATGTCCTTAAAATAAGATGATTATTATTGACAGAATGTTGAGCTACAAAACTAATCAGCTGTTCACAGACGGGGTCACATATTGTTTAATTTATTTCCATACAGTTAAACATCCCTTTTATTTCCCATCTCTCCTCTGCTCAGTTTTTAATTGTTAGTCTGTGCACTCGTGCGTCAGATGCTTTTACAGGCTCTCAATCTGTTGCGTCTCATTCGTTTGCAGCGCCTCTACTCATAAGCGCTGTGTTATTAGGACACTGTATCGACTTAAACGTGGTTTGAAACGCATCTCGAGATCCCTGCATGCTGTTGTGCTCGGTCCCGCTGTCTTTGAGCGCAATAACATGTCTGTGTTGTCTGCTCGTTTGTTTGACGAGGCGTGTTAACTGTACAGATGGAGATGCGCTGACTGCCCCCTACTGCATTAAAGTGATCTATGTGATTGTGTGTCTCTCTCTCTGTCTTTAGGGCAGTTCAGCTGGTGTCCAGCCCCAGTAAACTCACTCCTCCGTTCCCACAGATGTTTAGTCCAGCTCTGAGTCCACAAGGTTTCCTTCAGAACCAGTCTGAACCTCCGGACAGTGAGTGATACTTCCTCTGGTGCTTTTACAGCTGTTGTGTTTCGGAGTCTCTCCCTGTCTCTGTTTGACTCCTGTTTCTCCATCAGCTGGTGTTCAGCCGGTCTCTGGTGTTCCTGTCCTGACATCTCTGCAGTCCAGTCCAGCTGTTGGTCTCCTGCTGTCGGATCTGCACAAAGCGTGTGCTGCGCTGGACCTGCGGCGCGTGGCCCCCAGTTTCCTCTCTCAGGGGCCTGAACTCGGCGAGCTCACAGAAGCCTTGGAGCAGCTGCGCAACCTCGCGCACTGCTACCGCCAGGATCACCTCGGCTCTTCGTCAGATGATGATGATGATGACTAGAGATCGCTGTACACTCCTCCGCTCATAGTTCAGCTCTCCCGGTTCAGCTCTGGTTATCCGTCATGTCCGAATGGCCTGTGTCTGGAGAACGAGCTCCATGGCATGTTCCCACTGGGAATGTTGGGAATTGAGCTCAATTAATGCACTCTATAATAAAAGCCAAAGCAAGCCAAAGTCAGAGAAAGTCAGAAAGAAAACAGCTGTCCATTTGTTTGTGTGCTTCTGTGTATCTAATCCTCAATAAACCCATAGAGCTCCAGCTGAAATTCTGAAATCAAGCTTCATATCACACATGCAGATGAAATGTAAAGTGTTACGTTGTGCAAAATAAATGACAATCAACACAATTTGGGGCCTGTGGAACCTTTCTAGACAAATTCCACCTGCAATGTATTCCATTCATTTTTATGCTAGTTTGGTGACCAGTGCTCAGAAAGCTCCAAATGTCCCAAAATTGACATAAATGTGTCATAGTGGTGTCCTCAGACAGTGTTCAGTTACGTGACCCTTTGACCTCTTTTGACACAAAATTTACCCCTTTCGGGACGGCTTCCAAAAATCAAGTATACAAATTACGTGATGCCACGACTTCGTCCACGAGCAATGTATACCATTCATTTCTATACTCTGTTTATGGAAACCACTCCGAAACCTCCAAATGACTCCAATTTGAAATCTATATCTTCTCAGGGATCCCCAAGACAGTGTGCTAAGTTTGAAGTTTGAAAGAGTTGATTAAGTGCTAAATTGGCTGAATATTTTTCCAGATTTTTGTTCAAGTACTTACCCTGCACCGATTGAAATAAAATTTCTCTATGTTGTTCATGAGGGCTCAATGAATAAGCATTCAAATTTGCCCCTTGGTGTTTGCACCAAATATAAGGGTATTTTGACTCTGTCATGCAGGAAGGCCCATCTGCAATGTATGTAATGTCCAAATACATGACCAAAATACATGGTCTGTAACCACTAATTTTGAATGCAAATTGGATATTATTTTGACTTAAAACTCATGTATATATGTTATTTGTATGCCCTGAGCGGTAAACAGGTGGTTCAATCAATATTTATTACAAATATTAATTAGATACATTTAAATTAATATTCATAAACCTAGTATTTGTAGGTTATTATTTACATTGCAGCTGGGATCTTCCTCTAAAGACACAAGTCCCAGCTGCAATGCATGTAATTGTCATTTTTATGAGCAAATTATGTTAATAATATTAACTTATATAAAGTTATATAAATGATTTCTACTGAGATGTATATTTACCCTTAAAGTGGTTACATTCAAAAAGATCATATATATATATATATATATATATATATATATATATATATATATATATATATATATAAATATTAAACCTCATATACGAAAAGGTCATTCAGGAAGATCCCAGCTGCACTGTATCTAATGGCTGCCAAATACGTGCTTTATGAACAATTTTTTAAGCAATTATACAAAAATATGAAATGATGGTTAGATGAATGGCTATATGGAGCACACTGAGTGCCATACACATGGTTTAATCAATCAAGTTTAACGTCAAGACTAATAAAATATGTTTAAGTCAAATGTTCACCATCCATGTACTTTTGGTAATATAAATACATTGTACGAGGGACCATCCCATCTCCAATGTTTTTACATTATCAAAAATCCATGGTTGGTGGACATCCATTTTTATATGGTCCATAATCAAAATATTGACAAAAATATATATAGGTGACCATGTGACTTCCTCTGAACAACATGCACCCTTCAAATACTCAACTGTCCAACAACCATGTATATTTTTTGTATTATATACATTGCAGGTGGGATCTCCATATCTTGACACTGGGACCGCTTGGAGAGCAGAAGCCTGCACTTCTGTGCTTGCCTTGACCTCCACTGTTCATGTTTTGAATATCAAGAAGATTGGACAACAATTAAGCTGTCTAATTTTATGTTAAAAAGTGCACTTTTTTGCACAGTGGTTGTATATTTTTGTTTTGTGTTTTCAAGGGTGCATTCTGTTCAGGGGGAGTCATAGTCACCTTAATGTTTTTTGTCACTATTTTGATTATGGACTTTATAAAAATGTATGTCCATGAACCAGGTATTCAGAATCCATTAAATACATTGCACAAGGGACCATCTTACTATGAATTGAATGTGTCAGACATGGTTAGTGGAAACCAAGTCCTCAGGAGATCGTCATACAGGAAGGTCCCATCTGCAATGTATTCAATCGCATCCAAATACATGAATTGTGGTCAATCCTATTTTATGCTTGTTATACATCATTTTGAATTATGTATATTTTTCATTTGTATGCTCTGATTGCCAAACAGGTTTCAAACAATAATAGTTATTTTAAATAATTAAAATTAATTTAAATGTCCGTAAACCTAGTCTTTAGTGGCCATTAAATACATTGCACATGGTAGTCTGTGGTCGTGATCATGGACTGAGACTCGGGAACGACCTCTGGTCGTGGACAGTGACTTGGCTATGACCTCTGTGGTCGTGGCCGTAGACAGAGACTTGGGAACGATCTCTGTGGTCATGGGTGTAGACAGACTCAGGAATGACATCTGTGGTTGTATACAGAGACTTGAGAACGACCTCAGTGGTCGTGGGTGTAGACAGAGACTCGGAAATGACCTCTGTGGTCGTGGACTGAGACTCAGGTACGACCTCCGTGGTCGTGTACATGTGCTGAGACTCGGAGACGACCTCCGTGGTCGTGAACATGGGCTGAGACTCGGAGACGACCTCTGTGGTCGTGTTCATGGGCAGAGACTTGGGGACAGAAGCCCTTCTCCTCCTCCTCCCGTATGGCCAAAGTTGGCAACGCAGGCTCTGGGACGGCCAAGGCTGACAACGCAGGCTCTGGGACGGACAAGGCTGACAACGCAGGCTCTGGGACGGACGAGGTTGGCAACGCAAGCTCTGGGACGGACGAGAATTTTAGCTAGTTGGCCGTGGGAGGCATGGGCGCTGGCGGCTGAATCTATGTGCGGCGAAACAGTATTTAATAAATTAAACAAAGTACAGAATAACGGGGTAAACACAAGAACAAAATAAACATCCACGATGGGAAAAGACAGGAACACAGAAAACATACACGATAGGCACTGGTCATGCACAGAAGGTCACAACACAAGCAAACAGGGCATTATATACACAATGGATAATTACTTAATGGAAGACAGGTGAAAACAATCAAGGACAGCTGGCAGTGATGAGGGCAGGGAATTATGGGAAATGTAGTCTGGGGGGAACAGATAACAATTTAAAGACTTATTTATTAAAATGTTCGTGTTTATTAATGTTAATTTACCATTACATGTCCATTAACAGTGTTTAGTTTGAAAGACATTAAAAAATGTCAGTTAATTAAGCAGTCCGCTTTATAATATTTAAATGACAATGACGTTAACAGATGCTTTTGATTAACATGTCAAATAACATCAAAGTGAGCAATATATAACATATGATATCACAGTTGTAGTATTTGAATCAACAGGTTAGTAAAAGAGCATTTGAAATGTTTTATATTTTGATCTAATTTGAGGTGTGAAATCAGCCAGAATTAGATGCAGTTTTACTCTTTCAACCTGTGTTATTGTTATGAATATCTTCAGGTTGTCATCAGTGGTGGTCTTTATAAGTTCTTCAGAGTGTACTGTTTCTCTGGTTTCTCCAGCCATTCAGCTGGCCAGCTGGCTTTAATACTGGGACGGTCCTTCACCATGTCATAGTACTCCATCAGTCTGGGACATCTCTCTTTAGGACACCTGCCAACCATCAAAATATATTAATGATTAAAGCAGACTTTGATCTGTCCTTTCATCTGAAATGGTCAATGATTAAATATTAATTTATTTGTTCAGGAAGGTTTTACTCACTCAAGTCTTGGGAAATATGCTATGACTGGGAAACAAACAACGTCCACCATGGAGAAGTTCTTTCCAGCGAGGTATGACCCTTTCCCCATCTGGAGAACAAATGAGATATTTGTGGAGGCCATTTATTAGGAACAGGTCAAATTGGCCCACAGTAGCAGGTGATGATGTATAAAGTGCATGTTTTCATTAAGGGGGCATGCTAGAAAACTGTTTAACGCGTTTACGAGCCTTCATTAAGGGTGCACGCTAGAAAACTGTTTAAACTAACGCGTTTACGAGCCTTAATTAAGGGTGCACGCTAGAAAAGTGTTTAAACTAACGCGTTTACGAGCCTTCATTAAGGGTGCGCGCTAGAAAAGTGTTTAAACAAAAGCCTTCATTAAGGGTGCGCGGCTAGAAAAGTGTTTAAACAAACACGTTTACACGCCTTCATTAAGGGTGCACGCTAGAAAAGTGATTAAACAAAAGCCTTCATTAAGGGTGCACGCTAGAAAAGTGTTTAAACGAACGCGTTTACGAGCCTTCATTAAGGGTTCACATTAGAAAAGTGTTTAAATGAACACGTTTACGAGCCTTCATTAAGGGTGCACGCTAGAAAAGTGTTTAAACAAAAGCCTTCATTAAGGGTGCGTGCTAGAAAAGTGTTTAAACAAAAGCCTTCATTAAGGATGCACGCTAGAAAAGTGTTTAAACAAAAGCCTTCATTAAGGATGCACGCTAGAAAAGTGTTTAAACAAAAGCCTTCATTAAGGGTGCATGCTAGAAAAGTGTTTAAACAAAAGCCTTCATTAAGGGTGCACGCTAGAAAAGTGTTTAAACAAAAGCCTTCATTAAGGATGCACGCTAGAAAAGTGTTTAAACAAAAGCCTTCATTAAGGGTGCACGCTAGAAAAGTGTTTAAACAAAAGCCTTCATTAAGGGTGCATGCTAGAAAAGTGTTTAAACAAAAGCCTTCATTAAGGGTGCACGCTAGAAAAGTGTTTAAACAAAAGACTTCATTAAGGGTGTGTGCTAGAAAAGTGTTTAAACAAAAGCCTTCATTAAGGGTGCACGCTAGAAAAGTGTTTAAACGAACACGTTTACATGCCTTCATTAAGGGTGCGCGCTAGAAAAGTGTTTAAACAAACACGTTTACACGTCTTCATTAAGGGTGCACGCTAGAAAAGTGTTTAAATGAACACGTTTACACGCCTTCATTAAGGGTTCACATTAGAAAAGTGTTTAAACAAAAGTCTTCATTAAGGGTGCACGCTAGAAAAGTGTTTAAACAAAAGCCTTCATTAAGGGTGCACGCTAGAAAAGTGTTTAAACAAAAGCCTTCATTAAGGGTGCACGCTAGAAAAGTGTTTAAACAAAAGCCTTCATTAAGGGTGCACGCTAGAAAAGTGTTTAAACAAAAGCCTTCATTAAGGGTGCACGCTAGAAAAGTGTTTAAACAACCTCTTAACCAGCGCCCCTATTTTTGAGAATTTTCTGAAAACGACATACCCAAATACAAATCTCTGTAGCTCTTGAACCCTATGGTCCACATTCATAACTCTGATATTTTTTTAAACTAGACACTTGAAACTTTGTTACCCAAGAGTCATTATAACTCAAAGTAGCATAGGAACAGAGTAAAAAAAGGTAAAATATACATGAAATTGACTCACGATTTCTTTGAATAAACTTCATTTAGGGAAAAATGTATCAGAATTTTATGTTAAGGGCCTGAAAACACCATAAAGATAAAACTGAATGTCTGACCAAGTTTTGATTCAAATTTGAGGATGATACTCCTAAAAATGTAGTTCCTGTAAGCTTTTATTCAAGAAAAGTATAGGCGTCCTTTCCAAAATGCCACTTGGAGACTCCAAATGGACACCTGGTTACCAAATGACATAAGGAGTAAACACTACATACTACATACATGTTTATCCATTCAGAACTATTCTGCCCATCAAACTACACAAGAAAAAATGATTTCAGCACAACATTTTAACAAAATAAATTATATTTATATTCAATGCACCATTCATTCATATAAAGGTATCACTGTAATCTCATATCTTGCTAGTCATCTCCACTGTTATTGAGTCTAAACTACAGGGGTGAGATAGCTTTTGAGTGTTGGAATATGGATTAGAATCGATATTTCTTTGAAAATGAACATGATGCGAACTCTATCTCGAAAACGCTCATGCAAACCAAAGAAGGATATTTCATTTTTTTCCCTATTTTTCGTTGTTTTGGATTAAAAAGTGGGATCCATTTTGAAGAGTGGACCCTTACATTGAAATGTATGCTGTTGTTTCTTGGATTCGTCCAAACTGATCTGAACCATACGAGATGAAAGATGAGTATAGCGGTTCATTTTGCTCATTTTCAAATGAGAAGTCCTTTTGCATTTAATTTAACCCTTTCCTCTCTGGTGTATTGATTGCAAAAACAAGTTTAGAACATGATTCTTGAGTGTTTTACCTTTCAAATGATGCATAGTTTATGATAGTTGAATATTTGTTATAAAACAAAACTTAAAAAGGTAATAAAAGTATAGCCACTCCCTCGAGGACCCGCCCGCGGGCCGGTGCGGGATAAGGTAAACAAAAGCCTTCATTAAGGGTGCACGCTAGAAAAGTGTTTAAACGAACACGTTTACATGCCTTCATTAAGGGTGCACGCTAGAAAAGTGTTTAAACGAACACGTTTACATGCCTTCATTAAGGGTGCACGCTAGAAAAGTGTTTAAACAAAAGCCTTCATTAAGGGTGCACGCTAGAAAAGTGTTTAAACAAAAGCCTTCATTAAGGGTGCACGCTAGAAAAGTGTTTAAACGAACACGTTTACGAGCCTTCATTAAGGATGCACGCTAGAAAAGTGTTTAAACGAACACGTTTACACGCCTTCATTAAGGGTGCACGCTAGAAAAGTGTTTAAACAAAAGCCTTCATTAAGGGTGCGCGCTAGAAAAGTGTTTAAACAAAAGCCTTCATTAAGGATGCAAGCTAGAAAAGTGTTTAAACGAACACGTTTACACGCCTTCATTAAGGTTGCACGCTAGAAAAGTGTTTAAACAAAAGCCTTCATTAAGGGTGCACGCTAGAAAAGTGTTTAAACAAAAGCCTTCATTAAGGATGCACGCTAGAAAAGTGTTTAAACGAACACGTTTACGAGCCTTCATTAAGGATGCACGCTAGAAAAGTGTTTAAACGAACACGTTTACACGCCTTCATTAAGGGTGCACGCTAGAAAAGTGTTTAAACAAAAGCCTTCATTAAGGGTGCACGCTAGAAAAGTGTTTAAACAAAAGCCTTCATTAAGGGTGCGCGCTAGAAAAGTGTTTAAACAAAAGCCTTCATTAAGGATGCACGCTAGAAAAGTGTTTAAACGAACACGTTTACACGCCTTCATTAAGGTTGCACGCTAGAAAAGTGTTTAAACAAAAGCCTTCATTAAGGGTGCACGCTAGAAAAGTGTTTAAACAAAAGCCTTCATTAAGGATGCACGCTAGAAAAGTGTTTAAACGAACACGTTTACACGTCTTCGTTAAGGGCGCACGCTAGAAAAGTGTTTAAAAAAACGCGTTTACGAGCCTTCATTAAGGGTGTGTGCTAGAAAAGTGTTTAAACGAACACGTTTACACGTCTTCATTAAGGGTGCACGCTAGAAAAGTGTTTAAACGAACACGTTTACATGCCTTCATTAAGGGTGTGTGCTAGAAAAGTATTTAAACGAACACGTTTACATGCCTTCATTAAGGGTGTGTGCTAGAAAAGTGTTTAAACGAACACGTTTACACGTCTTCGTTAAGGGTGCACGCTAGAAAAGTGTTTAAAAAAACGCGTTTACGAGCCTTCATTAAGGGTGTGTGCTAGAAAAGTGTTTAAACGAACACGTTTACATGCCTTCATTAAGGGTGCATGCTAGAAAAGTGTTTAAACGAACACGTTTACACGCCTTCATTAAGGGTGCACGCTAGAAAAGTGTTTAAACGAACACGTTTACATGCCTTCATTAAGGGTATGTGCTAGAAAAGTGTTTAAACGAACACGTTTACACGTCTTCGTTAAGGGCGCACGCTAGAAAAGTGTTTAAACGAACACGTTTACACGCCTTCATTAAGGGTGCACGCTAGAAAAGTGTTTAAACAAAAGCCTTCATTAAGGGTGCACGCTAGAAAAGTGTTTAAACAAAAGCCTTCATTAAGGGTGCACGCTAGAAAAGTGTTTAAACGAACACGTTTACGAGCCTTCATTAAGGATGCACGCTAGAAAAGTGTTTAAACGAACACGTTTACACGCCTTCATTAAGGGTGCACGCTAGAAAAGTGTTTAAACAAAAGCCTTCATTAAGGGTGCGCGCTAGAAAAGTGTTTAAACAAAAGCCTTCATTAAGGATGCACGCTAGAAAAGTGTTTAAACGAACACGTTTACACGCCTTCATTAAGGTTGCACGCTAGAAAAGTGTTTAAACAAAAGCCTTCATTAAGGGTGCACGCTAGAAAAGTGTTTAAACAAAAGCCTTCATTAAGGATGCACGCTAGAAAAGTGTTTAAACGAACACGTTTACGAGCCTTCATTAAGGTTGCACGCTAGAAAAGTGTTTAAACAAAAGCCTTCATTAAGGATGCACGCTAGAAAAGTGTTTAAACGAACACGTTTACACGCCTTCATTAAGGGTGCACGCTAGAAAAGTGTTTAAACAAAAGCCTTCATTAAGGGTGCACGCTAGAAAAGTGTTTAAACAAAAGCCTTCATTAAGGGTGCGCGCTAGAAAAGTGTTTAAACAAAAGCCTTCATTAAGGATGCACGCTAGAAAAGTGTTTAAACGAACACGTTTACACGCCTTCATTAAGGTTGCACGCTAGAAAAGTGTTTAAACAAAAGCCTTCATTAAGGGTGCACGCTAGAAAAGTGTTTAAACAAAAGCCTTCATTAAGGATGCACGCTAGAAAAGTGTTTAAACGAACACGTTTACACGTCTTCGTTAAGGGCGCACGCTAGAAAAGTGTTTAAAAAAACGCGTTTACGAGCCTTCATTAAGGGTGTGTGCTAGAAAAGTGTTTAAACGAACACGTTTACACGTCTTCATTAAGGGTGCACGCTAGAAAAGTGTTTAAACGAACACGTTTACATGCCTTCATTAAGGGTGTGTGCTAGAAAAGTGTTTAAACGAACACGTTTACACGTCTTCGTTAAGGGTGCACGCTAGAAAAGTGTTTAAAAAAACGCGTTTACGAGCCTTCATTAAGGGTGTGTGCTAGAAAAGTGTTTAAACGAACACGTTTACATGCCTTCATTAAGGGTGCATGCTAGAAAAGTGTTTAAACGAACACGTTTACACGCCTTCATTAAGGGTGCACGCTAGAAAAGTGTTTAAACGAACACGTTTACATGCCTTCATTAAGGGTATGTGCTAGAAAAGTGTTTAAACGAACACGTTTACACGTCTTCATTAAGGGCGCACGCTAGAAAAGTGTTTAAACGAACACGTTTACACGCCTTCATTAAGGGTGCACGCTAGAAAAGTGTTTAAACGAACACGTTTACATGCCTTCATTAAGGGTGTGTGCTAGAAAAGTGTTTAAACGAACACGTTTACACGCCTTCATTAAGGGTGCACGCTAGAAAAGTGTTTAAACGAACACGTTTACATGCCTTCATTAAGGGTGTGTGCTAGAAAAGTGTTTAAACAAACGCGTTTACGAGCCTTCATTAAGGGTGTGTGCTAGAAAAGTGTTTAAACAAACACGTTTACACGTCTTCGTTAAGGGCGCACGCTAGAAAAGTGTTTAAACAAATGCATTTACGAGCCTTCATTAAGGGTGTGTGCTAGAAAAGTGTTTAAACGAACGCGTTTACGAGCCTTCGTTAAGGGTGCACGCTAGAAAATTGTTTAAACGAACACGTTTACGAGCCTTCGTTAAGGGTGCACGCCTTTACTAAAGTGTTTATAAGCTTTTATTAAGGATGCATGTTAGAAAAGTGTTTAAACTAACGTGTTTCTAAGCTTTTATTAAGGATGCACGTTAGAAAAGTGTTTAAACTAACGTGTTTATAAGCTTTTATTAAGGATGCATGTTAGAAAAAATTTTAAACTAATGTGTTTATAAGCTTTTATTAAGGATGCACGTTAGAAAAGTGTTTAAACTAACGTGTTTATAAGCTTTTATTAAGGGTGCATGTTAGAAAAGTGTTTAAACTAACGTGTTTATAAGCTTTTATTAAGGATGCATGTTAGAAAAGTGTTTAAACTAACATGTTTATAAGCTTTTATTAAGGGTGCATGTTAGAAAAGTGTTCAAACTAACATGTTTATAAGCTTTTATTAAGGATGCATGTTAGAAAAGTGTTTAAACTAACGTGTTTATAAGCTTTTATTAAGGATGCATGTTAGAAAAGTGTTTAAACTAACGTGTTTATAAGCTTTTATTAAGGATGCATGTTAGAAAAGTGTTTAAACTAACGTGTTTATAAGCTTTTATTAAGGGTGCATGTTAGAAAAGTGTTTAAACTAACGTGTTTATAAGCTTTTATTAAGGATGCATGTTAGAAAAGTGTTTAAACTAACGTGTTTATAAGCTTTTATTAAGGGTGCATGTTAGAAAAGTGTTTAAACTAACGTGTTTATAAGCTTTTATTAAGGATGCATGTTAGAAAAGTGTTTAATGCGTTTATAGTTCATTATCTTTATATTTATATTGCACAAGGTCATATTGATAAATGGGTAATGGGTTGATTTGGAAATGGGTAAAGTGCATTTTCATTGTATTTTTTGTTCACTGCATGGGCTCGGTGCCAAAACTTGCTACACGTCCTTGTGAATACTTTAACCTGTTAATAAGGCCAAAATAAACATGCACTGCTTATACATGCCGTGTGAAACAGGCTTAATACTTTAAGAAAGGAAATATAAATGAACCTTCTCCAAGTAGCTCTCCCATAGTTTCAGCTCTGCAATTAAATTCTCTTTATTTCTCTTCAAGGCAGATTCATGTCGCTCTCCCTCAGGTGCCAACCACTCATAAAATGCCACCTCATCTGCACACACACAAGACATCGGGGTTAACACAATGTGGAGACACATTCATTAAATGTTAAAAAGTGATTGTTTCTAAGCTGGCATAATAAACATAATTTCTGTTATTACACCACTTAGAAATGTCAAAGTATCCTTGTGTAATGTGTGTTTGTGATTTAAAGGGATAGTTCACCAAACAAATGATTATTCTCTCATCATTTACTCACCCTCATATCTCCTCAAGTGATATGATAGGTGTGGGTGAGAAACAGATACATATTTCAGTCCTGTTTTACAATAAATTCTCCTCCCTGCCCCGTAGGTGGTGATATGCACGAAGAATGCAAATCGCAAAAAAAAAAAAGGACTTAAATATTGATCTTTTTCTCACCCACAGCTCTCATGTCACTTCTGAAGACATGGATTAAACCACTGGAGTCTTATGGATTACTTTTATGCTGCATTTATGTGCTTTTTGGAGCTAGTCCCATTTCACTTGTATTAATATCTTAATTTGTGTTCTGTAGAAGAAAGTCAAACACATCTGGGATGGCATGAGACGGCATGAGTGATTAAATGAGAGAATGTTTATTTTTGGGTGGACTGTCCCTTTAAAAGAAGGCAGTTTTAGGGCACTTACACATTTTCTGTTGCAGGTTGCTGGTCTCAAACATGCGCTGATAAACGAGTGCTTGTTCAGTCGGGTTATCTGGGATCAGACGGGTACCTTGAGATTTGAACGCACTCTGTGCATGCCAAAAATACAAAATAAACCCATTAAATGCAACTAATACAAACGATTTGAGTACACCTTTTTTGAGCATGTTTTCAATTAAAACGTAATATTTAGTAGTTCACTTTTGTGGAAGATGAAGTAAAAAGTGTGTGGTGATGTAATCGTCCTGATCGTAACAAAAACGAATGCTTTAAAAGCTGACAGATTGGCATATGTCTCTGGAATACTTGATTGTGATTGGTCCATGCTTACTTCTTACACCAACTCACTTTTTCCACATAATTTCAACTCAAATCAATATATTATATCCATGTATTCAGTATGGAGCGGTGTACTGAAGCAGGATAATGTCCAATCAGCCGGTCATTATCCACTTGATGTCACAATTCTGCAATAATGAACAACTGACTGTAAATTATGCCATTTTATTAATGAAGCAGTTTTTTAAATATTATTAGTGTTTGGGGGAAAAAACCCACGTGAAGAAGTCAGTGTGGTTTAATAACCAACACACAAAGTAATTTTGCATTGTGACAACCATGAAATATGTTATATATATATATATATATGTGTTCAATGTGATACAAATAAGATCTCATTTAAAACATGTCAGGTTTGTCGAAATGTAATCATTATGTCCATGTTAGTTTTACAATATGTTTGAAAACCATTTATAGGATTTTCTACCAAAAATAAAATGATTTAATGACTAAAAATGTCAATTGGTGTAACTATCGAATAGAAAGTTTTAAAATATTTTCCTTGCACCTTGAATACATGAGTGTAAACAAATAGATCATTCATTCCAATCATTTCCTTTTTTTACAGTAAATCATGTAATTGAGTCAACATCAGATCTCCGGGATACACCACATGACCTGAACAAAGTCTTTGTGTAAAAAAAATTTTTTTTTAAACTAATGCCTTTATAAGCCTTTATTAAGAGTGCGCGTTGGAAAAGTGTTTAAACTAACGTGTTTATAAGCTTTTATTAAGGGTGCGAGTTGGAAAAGTGTTTAACGTGTCTATAAGCCTTTATTAACGGTGCATGTTAGAAAAGTGTTTAAACTAATGTGTTTATAAGCTTTTATTAAGGATGCATGTTAGAAAAGTGTTTAAACTAACGTGTTTACAATCTTTTATTAAGGGTGCATGTTAGAAAAGTGTTTAAACTAACGTGTTTATAAGCTTTTATTAAGGGTGCACGCTAGAAAAGTGTTTAAACTAACGTGTTTATAAGCTTTTATTAAGGGTGCACGTTAGAAAAGTGTTTAAACTAACGTGTTTATAAGCTTTTATTAAGGGTGCACGCTAGAAAAGTGTTTAAACTAACGTGTTTATAAGCTTTTATTAAGGGTGCACGTTAGAAAAGTGTTTAAACTAACGTGTTTATAAGCTTTTATTAAGGGTGCACGCTAGAAAAGTGTTTAAACTAACGTGTTTATAAGCTTTTATTAAGGGTGCACGTTAGAAAAGTGTTTAAACTAACGTGTTTATAAGCTTTTATTAAGGGTGCACGTTAGAAAAGTGTTTAAACTAACGTGTTTATAAGCTTTTATTAAGGGTGCAAGCTAGAAAAGTGTTTAAACTAACGTGTTTATAAGCTTTTATTAAGGATGCATGTTAGAAAAGTGTTTAAACTAACGTGTTTATAAGCTTTTATTAAGGGTGCATGTTAGAAAAGTGTTTAAACTAACGTGTTTATAAGCTTTTATTAAGGGTGCACGTTAGAAAAGTGTTTAAACTAACGTGTTTATAAGCTTTTATTAAGGGTGCACGTTAGAAAAGTGTTTAAACTAACGTGTTTATAAGCTTTTATTAAGGGTGCACGTTAGAAAAGTGTTTAAACTAACGTGTTTATAAGCTTTTATTAAGGGTGCACGTTAGAAAAGTGTTTAAACTAACGTGTTTATAAGCTTTTATTAAGGGTGCACGTTAGAAAAGTGTTTAAACTAACGTGTTTATAAGCTTTTATTAAGGGTGCACGTTAGAAAAGTGTTTAAACTAACGTGTTTATAAGCTTTTATTAAGGGTGCAAGCTAGAAAAGTGTTTAAACTAACGTGTTTATAAGCTTTTATTAAGGATGCATGTTAGAAAAGTGTTTAAACTAATGTGTTTATAAGCTTTTATTAAGGATGCACGTTAGAAAAGTGTTTAACGTGTTTATAAGCTTTCATTAAGGATGCACGTTAGAAAAGTGTTTAAACTAACGTGTTTATAATCTTTCATTAAGGATGCATGTTAGAAAAGTGTTTAAACTAACGTGTTTATAAGCTTTCATTAAGGATGCATGTTAGAAAAGTGTTTAAACTAACGTGTTTATAAGCTTTCATTAAGGGTGCACGTTAGAAAAGTGTTTAAACTAACGTGTTTATAAGCTTTTATTAAGGATGCACGTTAGAAAAGTGTTTAAACTAACATGTTTATAAGCTTTTATTAAGGGTGCACGCTAGAAAAGTGTTTAAACTAACGTGTTTATAAGCTTTTATTAAGGGTGCACGTTAGAAAAGTGTTTAAACTAACGTGTTTACAATCTTTTATTAAGGATGCATGTTAGAAAAGTGTTTAAACTAACGCGTTTATAAACTTTTATTAAGGGTGCGCGTTTCACTCGATCTCACCTCCAGATACATGCATGCAGCAAACGACTCGTTCACGATGATGTTTCCATGCTTGAAAGTTGGAAGCTGCAGAAATAAAGTGCAAAATGAAACAAAATGTTTTGAAATCATTGTGCAAATGTGTTAAAGACAGAATGCATTCACAAGAAATCACTTTAATATTCTAGTTTGCAATGGCTGTTGTTGTAATGGACCTGTGCTCGTGGATTGAGATCCGTCACTTCTTTAGTTTTGTGTTCTTCTTTCTCAAACGACAGTTGTTTGTTGTTGTATCCCTGCAGGTTTTTCTCCTCCAGTGCGATCATCACCCTCCAGCACGGCGGGGAACCGACGCCCCAGTACAACATCATGTCTTTCGCCATGACACCTCTGAATAATTCACTGGTAATCTAGATATTTAACTGGAAACAAATCTAGCACTTCTGGGCGTGAGGACTCGAGATATAATGGCGTCGCGCGCAATCCTGCCGTGCCTGAAAGCGCGTGCACGTTATCAGACCGAAAATTGCGTCATCTGCCGGACAGAATTAATGATCGCGGTTCCATTGTACAGTAATAGTGGAATAACCCGGTAAATATTTGCCCGAACATTTATATCTTAAACACGTATTTTACTGTTTAACAGAAGGCTTCAGTGTAATTGTACAACTGTTGTAACTTGTGGAGATTATCATGATCATGAAGGTGGATCACTCAAGGTGAGGTTCAGTCATTGCACTCAGACTTTTGTCCTTTGAGAATTCCCCAAATGTGCGTTCACGCTCTCCTCTGATCACATTGGTAACTAGTAGAGTTAGTCTTGGTTTTAACTTGGGAACAGAAGCTGTTCACGGCAACATTTATGAGAATGGTTTATTCAGGGTTTTAGCATAAAGTGTGTTGTGAAGCGTCATGTAAACAAGAACAATGATTACGCTGTTTAACGGATTAAGAGAAAGCGGTTTAACACAGCTAGGTTTCTCTCGGAGAATGGTGTTTGAAGAGTGCGCATGCGTGGAAAAGACTGGGAGGACAAACGTCATAGCAACACGTCAAAACAGTGGAGTTCAACATTTCTGGCAGTACAGCGCGAGAATCACATATACTATAAACTATAGCCAATCCATTTATATACACGAATGTAACATGTCAACTGTCGCTAACTTTTATGCATATATGTGTTTATACAATGGGGGAATCCCAGAGTTTTATGTAAGAGGCATTGCAATTCAGTTTCAGGTCAGGATAACAAACACAGCAACAACTCTGCAATAATTGGAAATAAAATGAAGCAATAGAGGATAAAATAGGTGTTGCCATGTGTGTTGTTTACACAAACGTTGTGGGAAAATTACATTGCTGTGGAGAACGCTGCTTATTGAATGAGCCACATGTATACGGGAGTAAAGGGAACGCGCTTATACAGTGCGTGTAAACGGGAACGCTGTTTTCTTGCAATAAGCCGATTTCTGGTGTCCATGTAACCATGGTGACTGTTTCAAGTCTCTCCTTTCAATTCAGTTACGAATATCATAGCAGACATTATGGGTTATCCCCGCAGACGTAGCGAATCTCTGAAACTCTATAAAATCTCAGCAGTTGTAATTGGCAGATAGCGCTTTGTGCTCCGCCTCCCTTGAGCACATCAATGAGCATATATAACAGCGGTGCACAGCCTCAGAATTTTCTTCTTAAGGGTGCTGATAGTCTCGCTCTCGTACTCTGCACGAAAATTGTATTTCTCTCTTCTAGAATCGCCGTTACGAGCCGACAACAGAGTGTGTCATTTCCTCTGTAATGCAGGACGGTTCGTCCTGTTTTTTCTATGGTTGGCAACATGCTAAGAGACAGCCGAGTTTTTAGGCACCTCCACGTCACCTAATAGCCATATCGCTTCCCCCGCCGCTGCGAACTGGGAACGAGTTAGTGTCTTGACACGGGTCATTTCAATACCTGTTAGTGCTGATGTCGAAGCTTTGCCGCAACTCAGAGATTTGAGGCACCTACGTATCGCCTAATAGCCCTCTCACTTTCCCTGCTGTCGCGAGCAAGAAATTAGGTTCTGCTACGTGCTCAAGTGCGGTCCAAATGTCACATTTAGGCAGCATAAAAGTAATCCACACGACTCCAGTCAATCAATGAATGTCTTCTGGAGGAAATCGATGGGTTTGATGCTGTTTGAAATCTCACGTGACATTCGTTCTTCTGTTTTAAATAAACGCTGCTTGTGAATTCTCGCGCAAACTCGCCGACGCGCTTGCGTCATGCAATAGCTACGTGATGCTGATAAAGACTTTATAGCACAGAAGTCTTCATTTTTCATTTTCAATTAATTTATATACTGAAGCATATGTGTAACAAACCCTCGAGTGAACACGCCAAAGATGCCGTTGGGAGTATTCTGTGATCTGTTTAAAAACAATGATTATTTTGCAATTGATGATGATGCTATTGTTGAGCAAACAGGCTTTGCTTGGTTCGTTTACAAAAGATGACATTCGGTGTTCGTTTGGTGACATTTCTCCTGTTCGCGCACATCTCGGAAATTCTTGACCTTGGAGAACTCGGCTGGTATTAGTGGTTAAAACCAGTGTCGGTTGTAATCTGATTACAAATTAATTAGTTTCTGAAGTATAATTGCTTATTAATCAAAAAGGTAATGTAACACATTACATTTTAAATTCTTGTAATCAGATTACAGTTACTGAATTTCAATGAATATAATTACTTTTAAGCGTATGACTTGTGTGTAACAATTAACGAGGAATTAATTGACATTATGTTGAATTTGTTAAGTGGAATTTTGTTTTAATAAGTAACTTTACAGTTAAGTAGTTAATAATGTGATTACTTTTAATGAAGTAATTAATAAGGTAATCTGATTACAATTTTGGAGAAATAATTAGTCATTTGTAGTGGATTACTATTTTTGAGTAACTTACCAAATACTGGTTAAAACTAAGAGTGGGCAGCGTTTAGACGTGATGTTTTTTATTTACTGTAACAAGTTTAATAAAGCAAAAGCGGTGATGCACGGAGAGAAAAACCTGCATTTCTGGCATACTTCCATGGCTGGAACAAAACCTTTGATTTAATCACTTCAAACACTAATCACTTGTGTTGTGTGTCCCACTTGGGTTTTGTGGCCCTCTTCTGTATATTGTGGCCCACTGGGAAAAGTCCCGGTTCTCCCGATGACCAGTCTGCCTCTGGTGGCAGGTGACATTTACACATAGTGCAAATAGTCACAGTGAAAATTAAAAGCTTTTGCCCTGTTGTACCTTATAATACAACTGTTCATATATGCAAGTGTACAGCATGAACTATTGAGGATGATATATAGATTAAATCTGAATGATATTAACTATTAAAAGCCCATAAAATATTTGAGAAATCTCTCGACCCGTTTGAAAAGACCATCTTAGCTCAGTAGTTCTCCATTTTTACTGGGCACCCCCCTCTCTAGAAAACGAGAAAAACTTCCAATGGAAATAAATGTCTCAAAATGCAGTAAGAATGAACCATTTCCTGAGAGTATTTTTGTATGATTTTTTATTAAAGGCACAAACAATGACATCAATGAGGAAATAATTGTAAGAAAATGAACATAAATGTTTAGGTTACATTTTTGGGACGGTATATTCCTGATCCCCAAAACAGCTGAAATGATCAATGCATGAAAGTAAATGTAGAAAGTGCTTTAGTTTTACAAGTACATGAGAATCAAATGGACTGTTCATGAAATGAATGCTCCCCGTCTGTTGCTCACTTCGACGACATGTCAAAGAAGCGACACTAGGGGTCTCTCTTGAGTGCCGAATATGCCTCTGGTCTATGAAAAAAGGGACAGAGATGTTAGCTTCGGAGATGGTAAGACCAATCCGTCCCCCGGTGGAGGGCCGGGAGGAGAATCTTTTGTAAAATTTTCACTTAAAAAAAGGAGCTATTTCCTTTGTCTCTGGGTCACCTGGCCTGCAAATGCTGTTCTCACGGCACTCTGCCGCCAGATTTCAACAGTCCCGGCCAATTCCCCTGAGGAAGGACCTTCTTTCTCAGGGACGGGGCACGCTCTGGCATCCGCACCCAGACCTTTGCAACCTTCACGTCTGGCCCCTGGATGGGACGTGGAAGATCTAGCTGGTCTACCACCCACAGTCGTAGCCACGATCAACCAAGCCAGAGCCCTTTCTACCAGGCAACTTTATGCCCTTAAATTGTGACTGTTCGTGAATTGGTGTTCTTCCCAGGCTGAAGACCCACAGAGGTGCACAGTTAGGTCAGTGCTCTTGTTCCCTTGAGGCTGTCCCCTTCCACCTTGAAGGTGTATGTTGCCGCCATCGCAGCTCACCACTACCCAGTAGACGGCAAGTCTCTGGATAAGCATGACTTAATTATCAGGTTCCTAAGAGGTGCCCGGAGGTTAAATCCCTCCCGGCCAAGCCTGTTCCCCTCCTGGGATCTCTCGGTGGTCCTAGATGGTCTTCAGAGATCCCCCTTCGAGCCGCTAGAATCAGCTGGACTCAGGGCCCTCTCCCTAAAGACGGCCCTGCTGATCGCGCTCGCCTCCATCAAGAGGGTCGGAGACCTGCAAGCGTTCTCTGCTAGTGACACCTGCCTGGAGCTCGGTCCGGCAGACACATATGTGATCCTAAGACCCCGACCGGGCTATGTGCCCAAGGTTCCTTCCACGCCCTTCAGAGACCAGGTAGTGAACCTGCAAGCGCTGCCCCGGGAGGAGGCAGACCAAGCCCCTCCATTGCTGTGTCCGGTACATGCCTTGCATGCCTACCTGGACCGCACTCAGTGCTTTAGGTGCTCTGAGCAGCTCTTTGTCTGCTTTGGGGGACAGCGGAAAGGGAATGCTGTCTCCAAACAGAGGCTTTCCACTGGGTGGTGGATGCCATACTACTGGCCTATCGCACCCAGGCTGTGCCACCCCCCCTGCGGGTTCGAGCGCACTCTACAAGGAGTGTTGCATCCTCGTGGGCACTGGCTAGGGGCAACTCCCTAGCAGACATTTGTAGGGCAGCGGGTTGGTCAACACCTAATACCTTTGCGAGATTTTACAATCTCAGGGTTGAGTCAGTCTCGCCCCGTGTTATCTCAGGTCCGAGCCGGTAGACCTGACGGTCTGACCGGGTGAATCGCTTGCGTTCAGCACCCTTTTTTCCCTTGGCTGAGGTAAAACAGTGCGCCTTCTTTCCCAGGAGATCCCACCCAGGTCCCTGGTCAATTCCTCCCTAGCCCTTTTGGGTCCGCAGTTCAGTGGAGGAACTTGCCGACCCAATCCACTACTGGTACCCTAGGCTACCCTGTACTGGAATCGGTGTTCCACAGGTCAGGCCTCCCACGCGGACTCCTCCTGTGTGTATTACCTTACGAGCTGACCCACGTCTACCTTTTCGCTGCCCTCCGGTCACCATCTTGTAGGCCAAGTGATGTATTTCGCCACCTTTACCTCACCTTTTGGGCAGGTATTGCCTCCACAGGGTCTTTTCCCCCTGAAAGAATAGGAAACTGGGTAAGACCCCCTTCCCACGATGCGGTAAGGGTCCTGGCTGCTCTTGCTTGATGCCGAGAAACATAGAGAGAAAAGAGGCCCAGCCTGGCTTGGCCCGTTACCAGGTTGGCAATAGTCGCCTTGTTCCCCTCTAAGGGTAACCAGAAGGATTCCGACGACTCTTTTTGGGTCATTGGGGAAGGGTACGTGCAGTCTGAAACACAGTTGTTCGCTTGTGCACGTGAAATACCTGCCCACTCCTGAGTCAGCAGTAGATGTACACGGCTCAGCGCATGGTGTGATTTAAAGTGGACCCCTAGTGTCGCTCTTCGACATGACGTTGAAGTGAGAGACAGACGGGGAACGTCTCGGTTATGTATGTAACCTCCATTCCCTGATTGAGGGAACGAGATGTTGTGTCCTCCCGGCCACGTCGTTGAGCCGAGCCACTGCAGTGGCCGGACCATTTCCGGCTCCTCAGAAAAATCCTGAATAAACTCGAAGTATTTCTCCGCTTTTATACCCGTATGTCCGGGGGCGGGGTATGCAAATACTGTCTACCAACTTCTCACTGGCCTTTTTTCATAGACCAGAGGCATATTCGGCGGTCAAGAGAGACCCCTAGTGTCGCTTCTTCGACACAATGTCTCGTTCCCTCCATCAGGAAACGGAGGTTACACACGTAACCGAGACTTTTGTTTGTCCTATAACACAAACAAATGTATTTACACATGGGCACATTGAGTGTTGTAAAGGAGAACTTCGACTCCAGTATAAAAGTAATGGATATATAATACATGCAGTGATAAAAATATAATGTTTTATATAAAGTCCATAACTTATATGTTAATACTTTTTAACATTAGTTAATGCATTGGGTTTCATAAAGTACCAATATATATAGACAGGCAGATTAAACACTGAAGGCATGAAAATATAAATCAGCTCATTATAAAAATCTGACATTAAACTTGTGTTTAAATGAGATTGTGATTTTCTCTCATTTTGATGTTAAAACAAACATGCACACATTCAATACGCCGTCAGAATGATTTTATGACAGTTTATGACCTTTCCCTGATAATAAAACAGTTTATAGTGTTTATATAAACTAATGCATTATTGATTTATGAAGAATAATCTGTGTAAGAACATGTAAACACACAGAAATAAACTATAATTCATAATCGCTGTAAATCATTGGACGATCAACTAACTGGAGTCAGAGGTGTCGTTTCTGTCGAGAGCTGAAAAACAAGAAATTACAGTTAATTTACAGTAAATTACATTTAAGAACTGTAAAATAAATGAGAAATTAAATTAAATGGAAAGTCATTTGTTTTTCTGATTGTAAATATTTTTCATAAGAAATGTTTATGTATAAAATGAGTTTTATATAATATTATAAATGAATTGAAACATTACTGAAGTTTAGGGGGGGATTCATTGATTGGCAGCGTCCTGAAACACAGAATAACAGCATTGATTTATTTGATGTGTTTCAAATAAACACAAATATTGCAAATATCAATTATTTGAGTAACTTTGCACAAAATGAAATCAGTGTGAAATGATTTTAGTGAGTTGAGAAGAAACTGTTGATCTTACTTTGTACTGCTAACAGCAGGGCATTCTGGGTAACGGTGTTCTGATGGGGGTCACTGGAGTCTTTCATGTCTGAACAAAATAAAAATATTTTTCTGATTGTAAATATTTTACTTAAGAAATGCTTATGTATCATATGACAGTTTTTTATAATATTATAAATGAACTGAAACATTACTGGGTCTTGGCGGGATCTCCATGGATGAACAGAGTCCTGAAACACAGAATAACAGCATTGATTTATTTGATGTGTTTCAAATCAACACAAATATTGCAAATATCCACTATTTGAGTTATGATATAGTTGAGCCGATAGATGACCCCATTGAACTATGGTAAGGTGGGAGCTACACAACTAAAAGTAGTGTACACGAGTCACATCTACATGAAGGATGTGGTGCTTGTGCTGCTGAATGAAGAATATTGTTTAACACATTACAGACGAGTGTGTATGATGAACATAAAACATGGTGTCAGAACCAACCGCTCAAGTCAGTCAAGCAAGTAATTAGTGGGTCTACTGATGGCCAACGTTTAATTTTGTTCCTCGTACAGTCAAGTCAGATTAGCAGATCTGGCATACAGTATCCCAGTCCCTGAACCCATGGACATGAAGGGCGACGACAGCAACTGGACGTTAACGGAATAACATCCTGAATTTAGCATAAACACTGTTTATAAGCAAGTAACAGGATCAGACCGTTTAAGACACTAACTTCATGAGCATGAAGTACAAGACACTTACACACACACTCACACACACGGCAATGTATGAAATTTAGCAAACCATGACAGAACAGACCATCAATCAATCCGTTTCACCTTCATATTAGCCCGCAAGGGTGTTATTGATTTGATCAAGTTCACCAGGTTAGTGAGACATGGAAATACTGTACTTGGTCAGTTGATGAGTTGTTTCTTTCATTGTGTCAGCGGTCTGGGAGCTGAGCCAAAGATAATGTAACGGGTCAGAGAACCAATCGGGAAAAACGAGTCAAGGAATGAATGAGGCTGGTTTCATTCATATGTGGGTTGCTGTGGTGCATTCAAGGACCGAAGGCAGTTGCGGCAAAGTAAATGCGAAAGACTTTGCAGAAAACAAAGACTGAAGGATAATGCTAACAGCTCAAAAGAAAACGTAGACTCAGCATAGACTTTGGGTTTAGCATAGATTCGGTTTTCAGCATCGACTCGACCCAACTCATTTCAACTCAACTCCTTCATTCAGAGTCATGAGGTTTAACCTTTCTAACTGGGCACAACCCAGGAGAATTCTGACCAGTCAGAAATTAACATGAACACAGGGTGTAAACAGCTTTTCCCGCCTCAAGGTAATTAGCATATCATTCTCTTGATACATGATTTACCCTATTTTCCTGCTCTGACTAAAGGTATGTCAGTCATAAACTTTGATAGCAACAATACAACGCAAGTTATAGGATTTTACCCAACATCAACAATCTTTAAATTAACTACAGACTTTATAGATACCAAACATGAGGGTAATGCTAATAATAATTGCAATGGTAATAACATTCATGATAAGTGATTAAAAAGGTAATAAGAATAAATCATATTGTTAAATCCAGGATAACATTACATGAGGTAGTCTGACAATATCTAAGGTAGATATACATATGACAGCGATACCGGGGTCAAGTCAATAACTGGCACCATGAGCAGCAAAAGAAGCATTGTGACATGTTTTCGGTTAGAGTCCGATTGAACAGTGTATGAGGAGTCAGAAATATTAAACTTTTAATAATAAAAAACCCCATTGATTTTAAAAAGAACTAAACATTGCTATTTCACTTTTGTCCAGTATGTGGCACTGTTCTGAATCTGCTGAGGTACTATCTGGGCATGATGGTGATCATGCAAGAAAGCATTCAAGAGTTATAAGCCAAAATAGCAATTTTTCTATCTCCTGATCAGTAGAGGATAGTGTGCCGAAACTCTGCAGGTAACCTTAAGACTTAATGGTGATAACACGTACAAAGTTTCATCCCAATCCCTCAAAGTGTTGCAGAGATACAGACTCAAGTTTGATTTTGCACATTCTTAGAATTCACTGAAGCGTTATTCGAAAATGGCATCATTTATAAAAATTCTGTGAATAATTCTTTGTCGTGAGTGCCTCTAGATGATGCAGAACAAACTAGGAGGAGTTTGAAAAAGTAGCTTTTCAAAACATTTGAAAGCGGCCGATTGGTTTGGGCAATTGGTGGTGCTAGAGGGTTTGTAGAGATGCCAAATTTGCTGTGGTGACACATTATACTGTCCTCTATCGGTGTCCAAATTTCATTACTTTCCCGCAAGCGGTTCTATGGGCTGCCATAGACTCAAGAGTGGAAGAAGCAGAATTATTATAATAAGAAAACTAACAGAAACAATATGGGTCTTTTGGCCCTTCGGGGCTTGACCCCTAATGATAGTTCCATGTGTAAGTAAACCCAGATTACAAGTTATAAGGGTTACTCCATTACATTTTTTATGGATTATCTGTTATTGTAGCTGATACAGTTGAAGTCAGAAGTTTACATCCACTTAGGTTGAATTCATTAAAAGTAATTCTTTAATCACTCCACAGATTTAATATTAGCAAACAACAGTTTAGGACATCTACTTTGTGCATGGCATGAGTAATTTTTCCAACAATTCACTTTATACATTAACTTTTAATTAACTATAACACAATTCCAGTGGGTCAAGAAAATGATGTCAAGCCATTAGACAATTAGCTTCTGAATTGGAGGTGTACCTGTGGATGTGTTTTAAGGCCTACCTTCAAACTCAGTGCCCCTTTGCTTGACATCATGGGAAAATCTAAACAAATCAGCCAAGACCTCAGAAACAAAATTGTGGATATCCACAAGTCTGATTCATCCTTGGGAGCAATTTCCAAATGCCTGAAGGTGCCACGTTCATCTGTACTAACAATAGTACACAAGTATAAACACCATGTGACCACACAGTCATCACACCGCTCCGGAAGGAGACGCCATCATGTGACCACACAGTCATCACACCGCTCCGGAAGGAGACGCCATCATGTGACCACACAGTCATCATACTGCTCAGGAAGGAGACGCCATCATGTGACCACACAGCCATCATACCGCTCAGGAAGGAGACGCCATCATGTGACCACACAGCCATCATACCGCTCAGGAAGGAGACGCCATCATGTGACCACACAGCCATCATACCGCTCAGGAAGGAGACGCCATCATGTGACCACACAGTCATCATACCGCTCAGGAAGGAGACGCCATCATGTGACCACACAGTCATCATACCGCTCAGGAAGGAGACGCCATCATGTGACCACACAGCCATCATACCGCTCAGGAAGGAGACGCCATCATGTGACCACACAGCCATCATACCGCTCAGGAAGGAGACGCCATCATACCGCTCAGGAAGGAGACGCCATCATGTGACCACACAGCCATCATACCGCTCAGGAAGGAGACGCCATCATGTGACCACACAGTCATCACACCGCTCAGGAAGGAGACGCCATCATGTGAACACACAGTCATCACACCGCTCAGGAAGGAGACGCCATCATGTGAACACACAGTCATCACACCGCTCAGGAAGGAGACGCCATCATGTGACCACACAGCCATCACACCGCTCAGGAAGGAGACGCCATCATGTAGAAACAGGTAGACAAGTATCTAGATCCACAGCAAAACGAGTCCTATATGGACATCACCTGAAAGGCTGCTCAGCAAGGATGAAGCCGCTGCTCCAAAACTACCTTAAAAAAGTCAGACTATAGTTTGCAAGTGCACATGGGAACAAAGATCTTACTTTTGGAGAAATGTCCTCTGGTCTGACTAAACAAACATTGAACTGTTTGGCCATAATGACCATCGTTGTGTTTGGAGGGAAAAGGGTGAAGAAACCATCCCGACCGTGAAGCATGAGGGTGGAGCATCATGCTGTGGGGGTGCAGCATCATGTTGTGGGGGGTGCAGCATCATGTTGTGGAGGTGGAGGATCATGTTGTGGGGGGGCAGCATCATGTTGTGGGACTGGTGTACTTCACAAAATAGATGTCATCATGAGGAAGTACATTTATGTGGATATATTGAAGAAACATCTCATGACATCAGCCAGGAAGTTAAAGCTCGGTTGCAAATGGGTCTTCCAAATGGACAATGACCCCAAGCACACCTCCAAAGTTGTGCTTGCAAGCTGAAGAACACCATCCCAACCGTGAAGCATGGGGGTGCAGCATCATGTTGATGTATTTCAAATCAACACAAATATTGCAAATATCAACTATTTGAGTAACTTTGCACAAAATGAAATCAGTGTGAAATTTTTTTAGTGAGTTGAGAAGAAACTGTTGATCTTACTTTGTGGTGCTAACAGCAGGGCATTCTGGGTAATGGTGATCTGATGGGGGTCACTGGAGTCTTTCTTGTCTGAACAAAATAAAAAAAATAACATCTTGTATCTACTTCATTAGATCTATAAAAACTCATGAAAATGAATCTTAACTCACCAAAGTTCGGAAGAGAGATATTTGAACCCATAAAACCTGAAGAGATATTACAGGACATGTTCAATATTCAGATTACAATAATTACTGAATATGAATTATAAATGTAGATGTTTTCACCTCTCGCTGCTGTGAGATCTTCTGCTGGATTCAGTCTGATGTCATGGAGGCTTTGAGTCTCATGAACATCTGAACACAGAAAAGAGAGTTAAATTATTCAGATTCATCATGTGATTCACTACATGATTGACAGTAATAAAGAAACAGAACATACTTGTTATATTCTCTATAATTTGATGTTTGGAGATTTCATCATCTGAACCAGCATCTGTTAATAATAATAATAATAATAAAACACTTAATAGAAATCAGTTTAAGATCATTGAAAACACTTTACAATAAGTGTAACGCAGGGAAAAAGTCAAGAGAGCTGGATCTAGATGCAGCAAAGGATTTTAATGTAAAAACAAAAACAAACGACTGGTAAACACAGGAACAAAATAAAATGATGGGAAACAAAACATAAACAGGTGAAAACATCCACGAAGGGCACGGGCAGAACACGGCAGGTCAAACACATTCAGGTATATTCAACAACTGACAATACTGAACAGAAATCAGGGCATTAAATACACAAAGACTAATGAGAACATTAAACACAGGTGAGGAACAATAAGAGACAGCTGGCAGTGATGAGAGCAGGGGATGATGGGAAGTGTAGTCCATGGGGAACAGATGACAGAGGTAAAACACAGGGCAGACGACAGTGAATCGTGACAATAAGATTCAGTTTGTTAACATTAGTTACCAACATTAGTTAACATGAACTAACAATGAACAATACTTTTACAGAATTCATTCATCTCTGTTAATGTTCATTGCAACATTCTCTATACTAATCCATTTTTAAAATCAAAAGTTGTATTAGTAAACATTAGTTAATGCACTACTAACTAATAATGAACAATTGTATTTTTATTAACTAACACGAACAAATATGAATAAATGCTTACTCATTAAAGAACATGTCAGCATTCTTGGAGAATGGATGGAAAAGAAGATCAATAATATATATTGTATTTAAATATGGATATAATATGGTTATTAAACATGTTCATGCATTTCCTTATGTATGACAGTGATGCTGTACAGTGTCAGTAAACCAAACATATTTATACACAGAGATTTTATGTCATTTAATTTAGTTAAAGGTAATTTGTGGAGGATTCAGACTCACCATCACTCGGTACTTTCATTATTTTCTGTGGTGTCAGTGAATTTAGTAGCATCTTATGGACTGACGACTCCTTCCCTGTAATAATAAAAATCACCACAAGCAGGAATTCTTCAGTCACACACAGTTTATCACCAGAATGAGTCGTGTGAAGATTAAATCTAGTCTAGTCAAGTATTATTGTCTGTTTACTGGCATTTAAAATACTTCACACATCTGACCTTGACAAACACACTTATGATGTACTCACACTAGACCCGGTTGCCTTGTACCGTCCCCAAGCACAATTGTCCCCATTCCCCCGCTGGCCTGCACTCACATTGCACTTAATGTTCCGGGCCTGAGCATGCTTACGTCATTAAGATGCAACGTCGCTTACGTCATTACGATGCAACTTCGCTTACGTCATAACGATGCAACTTCGCTTACGTCAATACGATTCAACGTCGCTTACGTCATTACGATGCAACTTCGCTTACGTCATTACGATTCAACGTCGCTTATGTCATTACGATGCAACTTCGCTTACGTCATTACGATGCAACTTCGCTTGCGTCATTACGATTCAACGTCGCTTACGTCATTACGATGCAACTTCACTAATGTGATAACGATTCAACGTCGCTTACTTCATTACGATGCAACTTCGCTTACGTCATTACGATGCAACTTCGCTTACGTCATTAAGATGCAACTTCGCATACGTCATTACCATGCAACTTCGCTTACGTCATTACGATTCAACGTCGCTTACGTCATTACGATGCAACTTCGCATACGTCATTACCATGCAACTTCGCTTACGTCATTACGATGCAACTTCGCTAACGTCATAACGATTCAACTTCGCTTACGTCATTACGATTCAACGTCGCTTACGTCATTACGATTCAACTTCGCTTACGTCATTACGATGCAACTTCGCTAACGTCATTACGATGCATCTTCGCTAACGTCATAACGATTCAACTTCGCTTACGTCATAACGATGCAACTTCGCTTACGTCATTACGATGCAACGTCGCTTACGTCATTACGATTCAACTTCGCTTACGTCATTACGATGCAACTTCGCTAACGTCATTACGATTCAACGTCGCTTACGTCATTACGATTCAACTTCGCTTACGTCATTACGATGCAACTTCGCTAACGTCATTACGATGCATCTTCGCTAACGTCATAACGATTCAACTTCGCTTACGTCATTACGATTCAACTTCGCTTACGTCATTACGATGGAACTTCGCTTACGTCATTACGATGCAACTTCGCTTACGTCATTACGATCCAACTTCGCTTACGTCATTACGATTCAACTTCGCTTATGTCATTAAGATGCAACTTCGCTTACGTCATTACGATGCAACTTCGCTTACGTCATTACAATTCAACGTCGCTTACGTCATTACGATTCAACTTCGCTTACGTCATTACGATGCAACTTCGCTAACGTCATAACGATGCAACTTCGCTTACGTCATTACGATGCAACTTCGCTTACGTCATTACGATTCAACGTCGCTAACGTCATTACGATGCATCTTCGCTAACGTCATTACGATTCAACGTCGCTTACGTCATTACGATTCAACTTCGCTTACGTCATTACGATGCAACTTCGCTAACGTCATAACGATGCAACTTCGCTTACGTCAATACGATTCAACGTCGCTTACGTCATTACGATTCAACGTCGCTTACGTCATTACGATTCAACGTCGTTTACGTCATTACGATGCAACTTCGCTTACGTCATTACGATTCAACGTCACTTGCGTCATTACGATTCAACGTCGCTTACGTCATTACGATTCAACGTCGCTTACGTCATTACGATGCAACGTCGCTTACGTCATTACGATGCAACTTCGCTTACGTCATTACGATTCAACGTCGCTTACGTCATTACGATGCAACTTCGCATATGTCATTACCATGCAACATCGCTTACGTCATTACGATGCAACTTTGCTAACGTCATAACGATTCAACTTCGCTTACGTCATTACGATGCAACTCCGCTTACGTCATAACGATTCAACTTCGCTTACGTCATTACGATTCAACGTCGCTTACGTCATTACGATGCAACTTCGCTTACGTCATTAAGATGCAACTTCGCTTACGTCATTACGATGCAACTTCGCTAACGTCATTACGATGCAACTTCGCTTACGTCATTACCATGCAACTTTGCTTACGTCATAACGATGCAACTTCGCTTACGTCATTAAGATGCAACTTCGCTTACGTCATTACCATGCAACTTCGCTTACGTCATTACGATGCAACTTCGCTTACGTCATAACGATGCAACTTCGCTTGCGTCATTAAGATGCAACTTCGCTTGCGTCATTACCATGCTACTTCGCTTACGTCATTACGATGCAACTTCGCTTACGTCATTACGATGCAACTTCGCTAACGTCATTACGATGCATCTTCGCTAACGTCATAACGATTCAACTTCGCTTACGTCATTACGATTCAACTTCGCTTACGTCATTACGATGGAACTTCGCTTACGTCATTACGATGCAACTTCGCTTACGTCATTACGATCCAACTTCGCTTACGTCATTACGATTCAACTTCGCTTACGTCATTAAGATGCAACTTCGCTTACGTCATTACGATGCAACTTCGCTTACGTCATTACAATTCAACGCCGCTTACGTCATTACGATTCAACTTCGCTTACGTCATTACGATGCAACTTCGCTAACGTCATAACGATGCAACTTCGCTTACGTCATTACGATGCAACTTCGCTTACGTCATTACGATGCAACTTCGCTTACGTCATTACGATTCAACGTCGCTAACGTCATTACGATGCATCTTCGCTAACGTCATTACGATTCAACGTCGCTTACGTCATTACGATTCAACTTCGCTTACGTCATTACGATGCAACTTCGCTAACGTCATAACGATGCAACTTCGCTTACGTCAATACGATTCAACGTCGCTTACGTCATTACGATTCAACGTCGCTTACGTCATTACGATTCAACGTCGTTTACGTCATTACGATGCAACTTCGCTTACGTCATTACGATTCAACGTCGCTTGCGTCATTACGATTCAACGTCGCTTACGTCATTACGATTCAACGTCGCTTACGTCATTACGATGCAACGTCGCTTACGTCATTACGATGCAACTTCGCTTACGTCATTACGATTCAACGTCGCTTACGTCATTACGATGCAACTTCGCATACGTCATTACCATGCAACATCGCTTACGTCATTACGATGCAACTTCGCTAACGTCATAACGATTCAACTTCGCTTACGTCATTACGATGCAACTCCGCTTACGTCATAACGATTCAACTTCGCTTACGTCATTACGATTCAACGTCGCTTACGTCATTACGATGCAACTTCGCTTACGTCATTAAGATGCAACTTCGCTTACGTCATTACGATGCAACTTCGCTAACGTCATTACGATGCAACTTCGCTTACGTCATTACCATGCAACTTTGCTTACGTCATAACGATGCAACTTCGCTTACGTCATTACGATGCAACTTCGCTTACGTCATAACGATGCAACTTCGCTTGCGTCATTAAGATGCAACTTCGCTTGCGTCATTACCATGCTACTTCGCTTACGTCATTACGATGCAACTTCGCTTACGTCATTACGATGCAACTTCGCTTACGTCATTACCATGCAACTTCGCTAACGTCATAACGATTCAACGTCGCTTACGTCATTACGATGCAACTTCGCTTAGGTCATTACGATGCAACTTCGCTTACGTCATAACGATGCAACTTCGCTAACGTCATAACGATGCAACTTCGCTAAGGTCATAACGATGCAACTTCGCTAAGGTCATAACGATGCAACTTAGCATACGTCATAACGATGCAACTTTGCTTACGTCATAACGATGCAACTTCGCTTACGTCATTACCATGCAACTTCGCTAACGTCATAACGATGCAACTTCGCTTACGTCATAACGATGCAACTTAGCTTATGTCATTACCATGCAACTTCTTTAACGTCATAACGATGCAACTTCGCTTACGTCATTACGATGCAACTTCGCTTACGTCATTACGATGCAACTTCGCTAACGTCATAACGATGCAACTTTGCTTACGTCATAACGATGCAACTTCGCTTACGTCATTACGATGCAACTTCGCTTACGTCATTACCATGCAACTTCGCTTACGTCATAACGATGCAACTTCGCTTACGTCATTACCATGCAACTTCGCTAACGTCATAACGATTCAACGTCGCTTACGTCATTACGATGCAACTTCGCTTACGTCATTACGATGCAACTTCGCTTACGTCATAACGATGCAACTTCGCTAACGTCATAACGATGCAACTTAGCATACGTCATAACGATGCAACTTCGCTAAGGTCATAACGATGCAACTTAGCATACGTCATAACGATGCAACTTCGGTTACGTCATTACGATGCAACTTCGCTTACGTCATAACGATGCAACTTCGCTTACGTCATAATGATGCAACTTCGCTTACGTCATTACGATGCAACTTCACTTGGGTCATTACGATGCAACTTCGCTTACGTCATAACGATGCAACTTCGCTTACGTCATTACCATGCAACTTCGCTTACGTCATTACGATGCAACTTCGCTTACGTCATTACGATGCAACGTCGCTTACGTCATTAAGATGCAACTTCGCTTACGTCATTACGATGCAACTTCGCGTACGTCATTACGATGCAACTTCGCTTGGGTCATTACGATGCAACTTCGCTTACGTCATTACGATGCAACGTCGCTTACGTCATTACGATGCAACTTCGCTTACGTCATAACGATGCAACTTCGGTTACGTCATTACGATGCAACTTCGCTTACGTCATTACGATGCAACGTGGCTTACGTCATTAAGATGCAACTTCGCTTACGTCATAACGATGCAACTTCGCTTACGTCATTACGATGCAACTTCGCGTACGTCATTACGATGCAACTTCGCGTACGTCATTAAGATGCAACTTCGCTTACGTCATTACCATGCAACTTCGCTTACGTCATAACGATGCAACTTCGCTTACGTCATAACGATGCAACTTCGCTTACGTCATAACGATGCAACTTCGCTAACGTCATAACGATGCAACTTCGCTAACGTCATAACGATGCAACTTCGCTAAGGTCATAACGATGCAACTTAGCATACGTCATAACGATGCAACTTCGCTTACGTCATTACCATGCAACTTCGCTAACGTCATAACGATGCAACTTCGCTTACGTCATTACCATGCAACTTCGCTTACGTCATTACCATGCAACTTCGCTTACGTCATAACGATGCAACTTCGCTTACGTCATTACCATGCAACTTCGGTTGCATCATTACGATGCAACTTCGCTTACGTCATAACGATGCAACTTCGCTTACGTCATTACCATGCAACTTCGCTTACGTCATTACGATGCAACTTCGCTTACATCATTACCATGCAACTTCGCTTCCGTCATTACGATGCAACTTCGCTTACGTCATTACGATGCACCTTCGCTTGGGTCATTACGATGCAACTTCGCTTACGTCATAACGATGCAACTTCGCTTACGTCATTACGATGCAACTTCGCTTACGTCATTACCATGCAACTTCGCTTACGTCATTACGATGCAACTTCGCGCACGTCATTACGATGCAACTTCGCGCACGTCATTACGATGCAACTTCGCTTACGTCATTACGATGCAACTTCGCGCACGTCATTACGATGCAACGTCGCTTACGTCATTAAGATGCAACTTCGCTTACGTCATAACGATGCAACTTCGCTTACGTCATTACGATGCAACTTCGCTTACGTCATTACGATTCAACGTCGCTAACGTCATTACGATGCATCTTCGCTAACGTCATTACGATTCAACGTCGCTTACGTCATTACGATTCAACTTCGCTTACGTCATTACGATGCAACTTCGCTAACGTCATAACGATGCAACTTCGCTTACGTCAATACGATTCAACGTCGCTTACGTCATTACGATTCAACGTCGCTTACGTCATTACGATTCAACGTCGTTTACGTCATTACGATGCAACTTCGCTTACGTCATTACGATTCAACGTCGCTTGCGTCATTACGATTCAACGTCGCTTGCGTCATTACGATTCAACGTCGCTTACGTCATTACGATGCAACGTCGCTTACGTCATTACGGTGCAACTTCGCTTACGTCATTACGATGCAACTTCGCATATGTCATTACCATGCAACATCGCTTACGTCATTACGATGCAACTTTGCTAACGTCATAACGATTCAACTTCGCTTACGTCATTACGATGCAACTCCGCTTACGTCATAACGATTCAACTTCGCTTACGTCATTACGATTCAACGTCGCTTACGTCATTACGATGCAACTTCGCTTACGTCATTAAGATGCAACTTCGCTTACGTCATTACGATGCAACTTCGCTTACGTCATTACGATGCAACTTCGCTAACGTCATTACGATGCAACTTCGCTTACGTCATTACCATGCAACTTCGCTAACGTCATAACGATGCAACTTCGCTTACGTCATTACCATGCAACTTCGCTTACGTCATAACGATGCAAATTCGCTTACGTCTAAACGATGCAACTTTGCTTCCGTCATTACGATGCAACTTCGCTTACGTCATAACGATGCAACTTCGCTTACGTCATTAAGATGCAACTTCGCTTACGTCATTACCATGCAACTTCGCTTACGTCATTACGATGCAACTTCGCTTACGTCATAACGATGCAACTTCGCTTGCGTCATTAAGATGCAACTTCGCTTGCGTCATTACCATGCTACTTCGCTTGCGTCATTACGATGCAACTTCGCTTGCGTCATTACGATGCAACTTCGCTTACGTCATTACCATGCAACTTCGCTAACGTCATAACGATTCAACGTCGCTTACGTCATTACGATGCAACTTCGCTTACGTCATTACGATGCAACTTCGCTTACGTCATAACGATGCAACTTCGCTAACGTCATAACGATGCAACTTCGCTTACGTCATTACGATGCAACTTCGCTTACGTCATAACGATGCAACTTCGCTTGCGTCATAACGATGCAACTTCGCTTGCGTCATTACCATGCAACTTCGCTTACGTCATTACCATGCAACTTCGCTTACGTCATTACGATGCAACTTCGCTTACGTCATTACCATGCAACTTCGCTAACGTCATAACGATTCAACGTCGCTTACGTCATTACGATGCAACTTCGCTTACGTCATAACGATGCAACTTCGCTAACGTCATAACGATGCAACTTTGCTAACGTCATAACGATGCAACTTCGCTAAGGTCATAACGATGCAACTTAGCATACGTCATAACGATGCAACTTCGCTTACGTCATTACGATGCAACTTCGCTTACGTCATAACGATGCAACTTCGCTTGCGTCATTAAGATGCAACTTCGCTTACGTCATTACGATGCAACTTCGCGTACGTCATTACGATGCAACGTCGCTTACGTCATTAAGATGCAACTTCGCTAACGTCATAACGATGCAACTTCGCTTACGTCATTACGATGCAACTTCGCTTACGTCATAACGATGCAACTTCGCTTACGTCATTACGATGCAACTTCGCGTACGTCATTACGATGCAACGTCGCGTACGTCATTACGATGCAACGTCGCTTACGTCATTAAGATGCAACTTCGCTTACGTCATAACGATGCAACTTCGCTTACGTCATTAAGATGCAACTTCGCTTACGTCATTACGATGCAACTTCGCTTACGTCATTACGATTCAACGTCGCTTACGTCATTACGATGCAACTTCGCATATGTCATTACCATGCAACATCGCTTACGTCATTACGATGCAACTTCGCTAACGTCATAACGATTCAACTTCGCTTACGTCATTACGATGCAACTCCGCTTACGTCATAACGATTCAACTTCGCTTACGTCATTACGATTCAACTTCGCTTACGTCATTAAGATGCAACTTCGCTTACGTCATTACGATGCAACTTCGCTTACGTCATTACAATTCAACGCCGCTTACGTCATTACGATTCAACTTCGCTTACGTCATTACGATGCAACTTCGCTAACGTCATAACGATGCAACTTCGCTTACGTCAATACGATTCAACGTCGCTTACGTCATTACGATTCAACGTCGCTTACGTCATTACGATTCAACGTCGTTTACGTCATTACGATGCAACTTCGCTTACGTCATTACGATTCAACGTCGCTTGCGTCATTACGATTCAACGTCGCTTACGTCATTACGATTCAACGTCGCTTACGTCATTACGATGCAACGTCGCTTACGTCATTACGATGCAACTTCGCTTACGTCATTACGATTCAACGTCGCTTACGTCATTACGATGCAACTTCGCATATGTCATTACCATGCAACATCGCTTACGTCATTACGATGCAACTTTGCTAACGTCATAACGATTCAACTTCGCTTACGTCATTACGATGCAACTCCGCTTACGTCATAACGATTCAACTTCGCTTACGTCATTACGATTCAACGTCGCTTACGTCATTACGATGCAACTTCGCTTACGTCATTAAGATGCAACTTCGCTTACGTCATTACGATGCAACTTCGCTAACGTCATTACGATGCAACTGCGCTTACGTCATTACCATGCAACTTTGCTTACGTCATAACGATGCAACTTCGCTTACGTCATTAAGATGCAACTTCGCTTACGTCATTACCATGCAACTTCGCTTACGTCATTACGATGCAACTTCGCTTACGTCATAACGATGCAACTTCGCTTGCGTCATTAAGATGCAACTTCGCTTGCGTCATTACCATGCTACTTCGCTTACGTCATTACGATGCAACTTCGCTTACGTCATTACGATGCAACTTCGCTTACGTCATTACCATGCAACTTCGCTAACGTCATAACGATGCAACTTCGCTTACGTCATAACGATGCAACTTAGCTTATGTCATTACCATGCAACTTCTTTAACGTCATAACGATGCAACTTCGCTTACGTCATTACGATGCAACGTCGCTTACGTCATTAAGATGCAACTTCGCTTACGTCATTACGATGCAACTTCGCTTACGTCATTACGATGCAACTTCGCTTGGGTCATTACGATGCAACTTCGCTTACGTCATTACGATGCAACGTCGCTTACGTCATTACGATGCAACGTCGCTTACGTCATTACGATGCAACTTCGCTTACGTCATAACGATGCAACTTCGGTTACGTCATTACGATGCAACTTCGCTTACATCATTACGATGCAACGTGGCTTACGTCATTAAGATGCAACTTCGCTTACGTCATAACGATGCAACTTCGCTTACGTCATTACGATGCAACTTCGCGTACGTCATTACGATGCAACTTCGCGTACGTCATTAAGATGCAACTTCGCTTACGTCATTACCATGCAACTTCGCTTACGTCATAACGATGCAACTTCGCTTACGTCATTACCATGCAACTTCGCTTACGTCATAACGATGCAACTTCGCTAACGTCATAACGATGCAACTTCGCTAAGGTCATAACGATGCAACTTAGCATACGTCATAACGATGCAACTTCGCTTACGTCATTACCATGCAACTTCGCTAACGTCATAACGATGCAACTTCGCTTACGTCATTACCATGCAACTTCGCTTACGTCATTACCATGCAACTTCGCTTACGTCATAACGATGCAACTTCGCTTACGTCATTACCATGCAACTTCGGTTGCATCATTACGATGCAACTTCGCTTACGTCATAACGATGCAACTTCGCTTACGTCATTACCATGCAACTTCGCTTACGTCATTACGATGCAACTTCGCTTACGTCATTACCATGCAACTTCGCTTCCGTCATTACGATGCAACTTCGCTTACGTCATTACGATGCACCTTCGCTTGGGTCATTACGATGCAACTTCGCTTACGTCATAACGATGCAACTTCGCTTACGTAATTACGATGCAACTTCGCTTACGTCATTACCATGCAACTTCGCTTACGTCATTACGATGCAACTTCGCGCACGTCATTACGATGCAACTTCGCGCACGTCATTACGATGCAACGTCGCTTACGTCATTAAGATGCAACTTCGCTTACGTCATAACGATGCAACTTCGCTTACGTCATTACGATGCAACTTCGCGTACGTCATTAAGATGCAACGTCGCTTACGTCATTAAGATGCAACGTCGTTTACGTCATTACGATGCAACTTCGCTTACGTCATTACGATGCAACTTCGCTTACGTCATTACGATTCAACGTCGCTAACGTCATTACGATGCATCTTCGCTAACGTCATTACGATTCAACGTCGCTTACGTCATTAAGATGCAACTTCGCTTACGTCATTACGATGCAACTTCGCTAACGTCATTAAGATGCAACTTCACTTACGTCATTACCATGCAACTTCGCTAACGTCATAACGATGCAACTTCGCTTACGTCATTACCATGCAACTTCGCTTACGTCATAACGATGCAAATTCGCTTACGTCTAAACGATGCAACTTCGCTTCCGTCATTACGATGCAACTTCGCTTACGTCATAACGATGCAACTTCGCTTACGTCATTAAGATGCAACTTCGCTTACGTCATTACCATGCAACTTCGCTTACGTCATTACGATGCAACTTCGCTTACGTCATAACGATGCAACTTCGCTTGCGTCATTAAGATGCAACTTCGCTTGCGTCATTACCATGCTACTTCGCTTGCGTCATTACGATGCAACTTCGCTTGCGTCATTACGATGCAACTTCGCTTACGTCATTACCATGCAACTTCGCTAACGTCATAACGATTCAACGTCGCTTACGTCATTACGATGCAACTTCGCTTACGTCATTACGATGCAACTTCGCTTACGTCATAACGATGCAACTTCGCTAACGTCATAACGATGCAACTTCGCTTACGTCATTACGATGCAACTTCGCTTACGTCATAACGATGCAACTTCGCTTGCGTCATAACGATGCAACTTCGCTTGCGTCATTACCATGCAACTTCGCTTACGTCATTACCATGCAACTTCGCTTACGTCATTACGATGCAACTTCGCTTACGTCATTACCATGCAACTTCGCTAACGTCATAACGATTCAACGTCGCTTACGTCATTACGATGCAACGTCGCTTACGTCATTACGATGCAACTTCGCTTACGTCATAACGATGCAACTTCGCTAACGTCATAACGATGCAACTTCGCTAACGTCATAACGATGCAACTTCGCTAAGGTCATAACGATGCAACTTAGCATACGTCATAACGATGCAACTTCACTTACGTCATTACGATGCAACTTCGCTTACGTCATAACGATGCAACTTCGCTTGCGTCATTAAGATGCAACTTCGCTTACGTCATTACGATGCAACTTCGCGTACGTCATTACGATGCAACGTCGCTTACGTCATTAAGATGCAACTTCGCTAACGTCATAACGATGCAACTTCGCTTACGTCATTACGATGCAACTTCGCTTACGTCATAACGATGCAACTTCGCTTACGTCATTACGATGCAACTTCGCGTACGTCATTACGATGCAACGTCGCGTACGTCATTACGATGCAACGTCGCTTACGTCATTAAGATGCAACTTCGCTTACGTCATAACGATGCAACTTCGCTTACGTCATTAAGATGCAACTTCGCTTACGTCATTACCATGCAACTTCGCTTACGTCATTACCATGCAACTTCGCTTACGTCATTAAGATGCAACTTCGCTTACGTCATTACCATGCAACTTCGCTTACGTCATTAAGATGCAACTTCGCTTACGTCATTACCATGCAACTTCGCTTACGTCATAACGATGCAACTTCGCTTACGTCATTACCATGCAACTTCGCTTACGTCATAACGATGCAACTTCGCTAAGGTCATAACGATGCAACTTAGCATACGTCATAACGATGCAACTTCGCTTACGTCATAACGATGCAACTTCGCTTGCGTCATAACGATGCAACTTCGCTTGCGTCATTACCATGCAACTTCGCTTACGTCATTACGATGCAACTTCGCTTACGTCATTACGATGCAACTTCGCTTACGTCATTACCATGCAACTTCGCTAACGTCATAACGATTCAACGTCGCTTACGTCATTACGATGCAACTTCGCTTACGTCATTACGATGCAACTTCGCTTACGTCATAACGATGCAACTTCGCTAACGTCATAACGATGCAACTTCGCTAACGTCATAACGATGCAACTTCGCTAAGGTCATAACGATGCAACTTAGCATACGTCATAACGATGCAACTTCGCTTACGTCATTACGATGCAACTTCGCTTACGTCATAACGATGCAACTTCGCTTGCGTCATTAAGATGCAACTTCGCTTACGTCATTACGATGCAACTTCGCGTACGTCATTACGATGCAACGTCGCTTACGTCATTAAGATGCAACTTCGCTAACGTCATAACGATGCAACTTCGCTTACGTCATTACGATGCAACTTCGCTTACGTCATAACGATGCAACTTCGCTTACGTCATTACGATGCAACTTCGTGTACGTCATTACGATGCAACGTCGCGTACGTCATTACGATGCAACGTCGCTTACGTCATTAAGATGCAACTTCGCTTACGTCATAACGATGCAACTTCGCTTACGTCATTAAGATGCAACTTCGCTTACGTCATTACCATGCAACTTCGCTTACGTCATTACCATGCAACTTCGCTTACGTCATTAAGATGCAACTTCGCTTACGTCATTACCATGCAACTTCGCTTACGTCATTAAGATGCAACTTCGCTTACGTCATTACCATGCAACTTCGCTTACGTCATAACGATGCAACTTCGCTTACGTCATTACCATGCAACTTCGCTTACGTCATAACGATGCAACTTCGCTAAGGTCATAACGATGCAACTTAGCATACGTCATAACGATGCAACTTTGCTTACGTCATTACCATGCAACTTCGCTAACGTCATAACGATGCAACTTCGCTTACGTCATTACCATGCAACTTCGCTTACGTCATTACCATGCAACTTCGCTTACGTCATAACGATGCAACTTCGCTTACGTCATTACCATGCAACTTCGGTTGCGTCATTACGATGCAACTTCGCTTACGTCATAACGATGCAACTTCGCTTACGTCATTACCATGCAACTTCGCTTACGTCATTACCATGCAACTTCGCTTACGTCATTACCATGCAACTTCGCTTACGTCATTACCATGCAACTTCGCTTACGTCATTACGATGCAACTTCGCTTACGTCATTACGATGCAACTTCGCTTACGTCATAACGATGCAACTTCGCTTACGTCATTACGATGCAACTTCGCTTACGTCATTACCATGCAACTTCGCTTACGTCATTACGATGCAACTTCGCTTACGTCATTACGATGCAACTTCGCTTACGTCATTACGATGCAACTTCGCGTACGTCATTACGATGCAACGTCGCTTACGTCATTAAGATGCAACTTCGCTAACGTCATAACGATGCAACTTCGCTTACGTCATTACGATGCAACTTCGCTTACGTCATAACGATGCAACTTCGCTTACGTCATTACGATGCAACTTCGCGTACGTCATTACGATGCAACGTCGCGTACGTCATTACGATACAACGTCGCTTACGTCATTAAGATGCAACTTCGCTTACGTCATAACGATGCAACTTCGCTTACGTCATTACGATGCAACTTCGCTTACGTCATTAAGATGCAACTTCGCTTACGTCATTACCATGCAACTTCGCTTACGTCATTACCATGCAACTTCGCTTACGTCATTAAGATGCAACTTCGCTTACGTCATTAAGATGCAACTTCGCTTACGTCATTAAGATGCAACTTCGCTTACGTCATTACCATACAACTTCGCTTACGTCATAACGATGCAACTTCGCTTACGTCATTACCATGCAACTTCGCTTACGTCATTACCATGCAACTTCGCTTACGTCATAACGATGCAACTTCGCTTACGTCATAACGATGCAACTTCGCTTACGTCATAACGATGCAACTTCGCTTACGTCATTACCATGCAACTTCGCTTACGTCATAACGATGCAACTTCGCTTACGTCATAACGATGCAACTTCGCTTACGTCATTACCATGCAACTTCGGTTACGTCATTACGATGCAACTTCGCTTACGTCATAACGATGCAACTTCGCTTACGTCATAACGATGCAACTTCGCTTACATCATTACCATGCAACTTCGCTTACGTCATTACCATGCAACTTCGCTTACGTCATTACGATGCAACTTCGCTTACGTCATTACGATGCAACTTCGCTTACGTCATAACGATGCAACTTCGCTTACGTCATTACGATGCAACTTCGCTTACATCATTACCATGCAACTTCGCTTACGTCATTACCATGCAACTTCGCTTACGTCATTACGATGCAACTTCGCTTACGTCATTACGATGCAACTTCGCTTACGTCATTACGATGCAACTTCGCTTACGTCATAACGATGCAACTTCGCTTACGTCATTACGATGCAACTTCGCTTACGTCATTACCATGCAACTTCGCTTACGTCATTACGATGCAACTTCGCTTACGTCATTACGATGCAACTTCGCTTACGTCATTACGATGCAACTTCACGTACGTCATTACGATGCAACGTCGCTTACGTCATTAAGATGCAACTTCGCTAACGTCATAACGATGCAACTTCGCTTACATCATTACGATGCAACTTCGCGTACGTCATTAAGATGCAACGTCGCTTACTTCATTAAGATGCAACTTCGCTTACGTCATAACGATGCAACTTCGCTTACGTCATTACGATGCAACTTCGCGTACGTCATTAAGATGCAACTTCACGTACGTCATTACGATGCAACGTCGCTTACGTCATTAAGATGCAACTTCGCTTACGTCATAACGATGCAACTTCGCTTACGTCATTACGATGCAACTTCGCTTACGTCATTACGATGCAACGTCGCTTACGTCATTACGATGCAACTTCGCGTACGTCATTAAGATGCAACTTCGCTTACGTCATAACGATGCAACTTCGCTTACGTCATTACGATGCAACTTCGCTTACGTCATTACGATGCAACTTCGCGTACGTCATTACCATGCAACTTCGCTTACGTCATTACCATGCAACTTCGCTTACGTCATAACGATGCAACTTCGCTTACGTCATTACCATGCAACTTCGCTTACGTCATAACGATGCAACTTCGCTTACGTCATTACCATGCAACTTCGCTTACGTCATAACGATGCAACTTCGCTTACGTCATTACCATGCAACTTCGCTTACGTCATAACGATGCAACTTCGCTTACGTCATAACGATGCAACTTCCCTTACGTCCTTACCATGCAACTTCGCTTACGTCATTACGATGCAAATTCGCTTACGTCATAACGATGCAACTTCGCTAACGTCATTACCATGCAACTTCGCTTACGTCATTACGATGCAAATTCGCTTACGTCATAACGATGCAACTTCGCTTACGTCATTATGATGCAACTCCGCTTACGTCATTACCATGCAACTTCCCTTACGTCATTACCATGCAACTTCGCTTACGTCATTACCATGCAACTTCGCTTACGTCATTACCATGCAACTTCGCTTACGTTATAACGATGCAACTTCCCTTACGTCATTACGATGCAACTTCCCTTACGTCATAACGATGCAACTTCGCTTACGTCATTACGATGCAACTTCCCTTACGTCATTACCATGCAACTTCGCTTACGTCATTACCATGCAACTTCGCTTACGTCATAACGATGCAACTTCGCTAAGGTCATAACGATGCAACTTCGCTTACGTCATAACGATGCAACTTCGCTTACGTCATTACGATGCAACTTCGCTTACGTCATAACGATGCAACTTCGCTTACATCATTAAGATGCAACTTCGCTTACGTCATTACCATGCAACTTCGCTTACGTCATTACCATGCAACTTCGCTTACGTCATTAAGATGCAACTTCGCTTACGTCATTACCATGCAACTTCGCTTACGTCATTAAGATGCAACTTCGCTTACGTCATTACCATGCAACTTCGCTTACGTCATAACGATGCAACTTCGCTTACGTCATTACCATGCAACTTCGCTTACGTCATAACGATGCAACTTCGCTTACGTCATAACGATGCAACTTCGCTTACGTCATAACGATGCAACTTCGCTTACGTCATTACCATGCAACTTCGCTTACGTCATAACGATGCAACTTCGCTTACGTCATAACGATGCAACTTCGCTTACGTCATTACCATGCAACTTCGGTTACGTCATTACGATGCAACTTCGCTTACGTCATAACGATGCAACTTCGCTTACGTCATAACGATGCAACTTCGCTTACATCATTACCATGCAACTTCGCTTACGTCATTACCATGCAACTTCGCTTACGTCATTACGATGCAACTTCGCTTACGTCATTACGATGCAACTTCGCTTACGTCATTACGATGCAACTTCGCTTACGTCATAACGATGCAACTTCGCTTACGTCATTACGATGCAACTTCGCTTACGTCATTACCATGCAACTTCGCTTACGTCATTACGATGCAACTTCGCTTACGTCATTACGATGCAACTTCGCTTACGTCATTACGATGCAACTTCACGTACGTCATTACGATGCAACGTCGCTTACGTCATTAAGATGCAACTTCGCTAACGTCATAACGATGCAACTTCGCTTACATCATTACGATGCAACTTCGCGTACGTCATTAAGATGCAACGTCGCTTACTTCATTAAGATGCAACTTCGCTTACGTCATAACGATGCAACTTCGCTTACGTCATTACGATGCAACTTCGCGTACGTCATTAAGATGCAACTTCACGTACGTCATTACGATGCAACGTCGCTTACGTCATTAAGATGCAACTTCGCTTACGTCATAACGATGCAACTTCGCTTACGTCATTACGATGCAACTTCGCTTACGTCATTACGATGCAACTTCGCTTATGTCATTACGATGCAACGTCGCTTACGTCATTACGATGCAACGTCGCGTACGTCATTAAGATGCAACTTCGCTTACGTCATAACGATGCAACTTCGCTTACGTCATTACGATGCAACTTCGCTTACGTCATAACGATGCAAATTCGCTTACGTCATAACGATGCAACTTCGCTTACGTCATAACGATGCAACTCCGCTTACGTCATTATGATGCAACTTCCCTTACGTCATTACCATGCAACTTCGCTTACGTCATTACCATGCAACTTCGCTTACGTCATTACCATGCAACTTCGCTTACGTTATAACGATGCAACTTCCCTTACGTCATTACGATGCAACTTCCCTTACGTCATAACGATGCAACTTCGCTTACGTCATTACGATGCAACTTCCCTTACGTCATTACCATGCAACTTCGCTTACGTCATTACCATGCAACTTCGCTTACGTCATAACGATGCAACTTCGCTAACGTCATTACCATGCAACTTCGCTTACGTCATTACGATGCAAATTCGCTTACGTCATTACCATGCAACTTCGCTTACGTCATTACGATGCAAATTCGCTTACGCCATAACGATGCAACTTCGCTTACGTCATAACGATGCAACTTCGCTTACGTCAATACCATGCAACTTCGCTTACGTCATAACGATGCAACTTCGCTTACGTCATTACGATGCAACGTCGCTTACGTCATAACGATGCAACTTCGCTTACGTCATTACCATGCAACTTCGCTTACGTCATAACGATGCAACTTCCCTTACGTCATAACGATGCAACTTCGCTTACGTCATTACGATGCAACTTCCCTTACGTCATTACCATGCAACTTCGCTTACGTCATTACCATGCAACTTCGCTTACGTCATTACCATGCAACTTCGCTTACGTCATAACGATGCAACTTCGCTAACGTCATTACCATGCAACTTCGCTTACGTCATTACGATGCAAATTCGCTTACGTCATAACGATGCAACTTCGCTTACGTCATAACGATGCAACTTCGCTTACGTCAATACCATGCAACTTTGCTTACGTCATAACGATGCAACTTCGCTTACGTCATTACGATGCAACGTCGCTTACGTCATAACGATGCAACTTCGCTTACGTCATTACCATGCAACTTCGCTTACGTCATTACGATGCAACTTCGTTTACGTCATTATGATGCAACAGGATGAAAATCGCTCTCGCACAGCACAATGGAGTCCATCATTCTAACGTTACTTTGTGTCTTATTTTGAGTCATTTGGAGCCACACGTCCCTCTCACATGCTCAATCCACAGCCTTTGTGGCATATTATTAATAACAATTTTGACTCGTGCCTCCGTTTCTTTAAAAAAGCAAAAATCTTTGTTCCAGTGAGACACTTCCAATGCAAGTCAATGGGGTTTAATCTGTAAACATTATAATACTCAATATTTCTAAAGTATAGACACAAGATCTAAACAATATGTGTGTTAACATGATGTTACTGTCTTTAAATCACGCACTAATTGCATCTTTGGAAAGTTATAGACAATTTTACAACTTCATTACCATGACAAATATCAAGAATCCCGAAAATGACTGTAAAAAATGACGATTTAAACAACTTTACCGCTCAATAATACACGAGATTTAACAGAAGAATAAATGTAAGATATTTAAGATATCTAAAGATTGATATAATTTAAGAGATTTAAATGTTTAAAGATATCATCAATGTATAGTGTTCTAGCAAAGATGAGATTTTGTCAGAATTGAAAGAATGACGTGACTGTCTTGGAATATTAAAATATTATATTTTCCATTAAAATTTTTTTCTATAGAATACTGAAGTTAAAAGGGCCGTTCACACTGAATACGTTTTTGCACTAGATCGACGTCTTGAACCTCACGTCCTGCTGTTAAATTAAATTAATATTAAAAATCTTTTTATAGTATAATGACGAGTTAAACGGGACATTCACACGAGTACCTTTTTGCGCTAGGTTGACATCTTGAGCGTGTGCATTCATGTGGCATAAAATAAATTAAGTGTTAATTTAAAATATCTTTATAGTGTAATGAATAGTTAATTTAGTATTAATATTCCAAGTTATTCAATGATCAAGTTCTTGTACAATTAATGTTGAATATTAATTTTCATTCTGTGAGATTTAGAAAGACACCTCAGACATCAAACCAAGAAATCTGACATACAATTATTGAAAATGGATTCAAGAACTATTTTAAACAACAGAACATTTAATGTAATAATTTCTGTATGAAATCATTTGAACTCACCATTAGACCTTTTTCTTTTGTGGATATAAATAAAAATCACAATAAATAACACTGCAAGTGCTGCAAGTGCTGCAAATACTGCAATTATTTCAGATATTGAAGATGTAAATGCTGCTGTAGGCACTTCAATGTGATCAATGTGATCAATGACTTTAATGTATTCTTCATAGTATTCTTCACTGTGTTCTTCACTGCATTCTTCACTGCATTTTCTATCTGCAAAATAACAAAAGACATAAATCTAAATACATTACAAATCCCTTTAAACTGATTCATAAATCTAATCTGATGCACAGACAACAACTAAATAATTTTCCAGATGTGTAATTTGATCTAATCCACAGCTCAACCAGATTGAAAACTGCAACACTCGTCCACATATTCACTCAATACTGAAGATATGATCATATTTACCCCATTCTGATATAACCGGCTCTTTTACACTGCTGTGATTGACATGACACTCAAAACCCTCTTTCTCATTTCTGTGGATCTCCACACTGATTCTCAGCTGAAAGGTTTCATCACCGTTTGGTCTGATTCCAGAAGAGTTTACATGATCCAGTTTAGTGCCGTTCAACATCATATTCATCTCCAGGTGTTTGGGGTAGAAACCAGTGGCCAGACAGGTCAGAATCAACTTGTTTTGGTCTTGAGGAGATTCAACAGCAAACATCTCAACATCTGGACGAGCTGGAGTCAAAGAACCAACAATAAATACTGATATAATTCATCATAAAGAATAATTCAGGATATATGCATCAAAATCCAGAGTCTTATGACAACATGAACACATTCAAGTTTTCATTCTTTTATTAAATTCATTTCCTCAGTTTCTTTAATTAGTTTTTGTACATGACAGAAATTGTTTAAAAATACTGCTAGAACTACTATTATTACTAAAACTGATTGAAACATACTTCTTTGAGTATTATTAAATGTGGAGATCCAGTTCATGCAGCTCTTGAGTTGATCCTTGATGATTTGGTTTTGATCTGTTTGACGGTCCCACTTCAGTTTTGTTTCTTTGGCTTTGGGATTTTTCTTGATCCACCGTGATGTGTCATAATCAAAGGCAATAAAATCTTCTCCATCATATTGATACTCATCAAACCCCTTCAGATTCTTAATTGTTCCATCAGGAAGTTTCTCCACCTCACATCCAACTCTTCTCTGAAGTACATGAAGCTCTACAATCACAACACAAATACTGATTATAATCTCACACAAATTATAGATAATTACAGTTTCATAACATATCTGATGATTGATCAGAGAAAACCCATAAACTCACCAGAACACTTGGAGTTTGTGCAGTTTGACAGAATATTATCCTGAAGTGGAAACCAGTCACTATAATCACGTAGAAACCTGTCTCTATAATCACGTAGAAACCTGTATCTATAACGAAAAAAACTTGGAACATCTCTCCAGATTTCTTCATTCCAAAGTTTTGAATACCTGTATCCTTCATTACTGTAGTGAGCGATCTGTATATCATCACACACACTAACAGCACTCAACACAGGTCTAGAGGATGTGTCCGGAGGTCTGTTGAGGCTGCTGTACACAAACTGGTGCTGGATTGAGTGTTTCTCTGAGAAAAGTAAAAAATACAAACAAGAAAGAAGAATCATCTTTTATTTTACATTTAAAATCAATATAACAACTTGTTTTTGATCAATAATTAGATTCCACACATATAAAACGATGGTCAGATGTAAAAAGACTAAATGTTTGCTAAACTAGGCCTCTATAGTTTTACAGACTTTACATTTGTCCAGCCTTTATTTATATGAAATATACATATTATCTGAAAGTAAACTCTAACTGTTTTTATATTTGCAGTTTGCAATCAATAATAAATGTTCATTCGAGACATCTATTGAAGGAAATATACAGAAACTCTTACCTTGTTGCACAACACTTGGAAAAAGAAGAAAATATAAAATAATAAGTGCAGCCATTGCTATTGCTATGAAGAGAGTGTAAAAAACATTATCGTGTAACTTTTATTTCACTTGTTTTTGTATCCGCACAAAGAACTGAACGGAGAAACACACAAAAGACGAAGTGAAAGTGTTTCAGTGACGTCCGACTCTTGAACGAATCGTTCTTTTGAACCGATTCTCAGCATGTAACCGGTCGAGTCGGTTCACAACATCGAACTGAATCGAACTTTAGTTCCGGGTTGATGACGCAAGACGCACAGCTGCAGTAAATATTCATTCATTCATTCATCTTCAACCGCTTATCCTGTACAGGGTCACGGGGGGCTGGAGCCTATCCCAGCTAACATTGGGCGAAAGGCGGGGTACACCCTGGACAGGTCGCCAGTCCATCGCAGGGCCACACATATACAGACACACACTCATACTCACATCCACACCTAGGGCAATTTTTTGGAGACACCAATTAACCTAGCCTGCATGTCTTTGGATGGTGGGAGGAAGCCGGAGCACCCGGAGAGAACCCACGCAGACACGGGGAGAACATGCAAACTCCACACAGAAAGGCCGGGGCAACCGGGGTTTGAACCCATGACCTTCTTGCTGTGAGGCGACAGTGCTAACCACTGCACCACCGTGCCGCCTGCAGTAAATATTATTATTATTATTATTTTTATTATTGAACTATATCATGTACAAACAACATGGCAACAATCGTTTATCATTGCAATATAACAATGAAATCAGGTGCAAAAGTGCATTGCAGGATAAAGAGCGGAAGTAAATACAGCCGGTCCCACTGACTGTCGAAGTTTGCCGAGGATTACCGAGGAGTCTGACGAGTGAGCTGTTGATACTCTGCGCATGCGTGTACCGAGGACATGAACGAGTATGGAGCGAACTGTTTCTTTAATTAAATATTCTTATATATATTTTTATTAAATACAATTTAAGACACGTGGAACATATCCGCGTTTGTGTATCAGTGTCTGTATTGATTCCTTTAGATGCAAAACGTTAATGAAGGAAACTTGTAATCAATATATCAGACATAATCGACCTGCAGGATCACAGAATGAAACACTGATGACAATAAAACGCCATTATTATTATTATTATTATTATTATTATTACTATTATAACTTGAATAGAATAAAAGGTTATAATCAGCTATGTGCGTTCACATATGGCTTTATTTAAATATTTGAGCGTGAACATGACTCCGGGATATTAGAATTACGTGCTAGAGACGTCTTACATGATGACGTAAAATAATCGCTGAATTGGTTATTGAACCGATTCATGGAAATGAACTGTCCGAAAGAACCGGTTCGCGGAAATAAATCGGACTTCTGATCAAGTGTTGCGATGAATTCCGAAACCAAAAACATTTCTTTCTTTGTCATCATTATCATGTTAATATTATAACAAGTCTTAGAAAGTAGTTATTAGCTACAGCAGTTAATCTGTGCTTCTTAATATGATAATGTTAGCATTCTTTTGTTGTTGTTTACACACGTGTCATATTTCATCTCATGCATACATCGACAGTTGTCTCATTGGTGACCAATCATCACTAACCTTTAATATAACTTTGTCGGCTGCCAAAACTGTTGTTCGTTGTGCAAATGATGCTACAGCTGAGGGAAAATAAATATTCATGCAATTAATATTGAAATAATTTATGTATATTTCACTCTTTATATCATTCGGCATTATTCTGTTCAAATTATAATGAGTTACAGTATAGGGGAGATGGGCGCTAGTTCACACTGGGAATTTGCCTCAAGGGCAAGATAACTGTAAGATTATAAATCAAAGTTTAATTACACAAATGTTTTTTTTTTTTTCATGCTGTGACTTTGTATGATATTTTCAAACACTTAAAGGGACAGTTCGCCCAAAAAGGAAAATTCCCTTTGTGTGACTTTATTTCTCCTGCAGAACACAAATTAAGATTTTTAGAAGAATATTGACTGTTGACATGGATGATTGTTGGTGTCAGACGGGCTGGTTTGAGTATTTCTGGGATTTTCACACACAACAGTCTCTAGAATTTACTCAGAATGGTGCCAAAAACAAAAAAACATCCAGTGAGCATCAGTTCTGTGTACAGAAATGTCTTGTTGATGAGGGAGATCAACAGAGAATGCTCAGACTGGTTTGAACTGATAAAATCTATGGTAACTCAGATAACCACTCTGTGCAATTGTGTTGAGAAGAATGGCGTGTCTGAATGAGATACGGATTGGCGCTGTTTTGGCGGCACGAGGGAGACCTACACAATATTAGGCAGACCTGTGCTTTTAATGTTGTGGCTGATTTTGTAATCTCACAAAATCCTAGATATTAGCATTTACACCATCTGTGTGGACTTAGACCCCACTTAATATTTGTACCTAATTTCTACCCTTTACTGACATTTTAATTACCTAAATACACTGTCTGTCTTCGGATCTGAGTCTTTCATTCATTTGACATGTGACAACCTCATAGGTACCTATAGGATCATTACAGGAAACAGAAATGATTAGTTCACCTCACGAGGCCGTCTTCAGGACTGAGTCTTTTGTTCATTTGTGACAGCCTCATAGGTGCTGTTTATTATCTCTTAAGCAATCATTCTGTAAGTACAGAATTATCCAAAAACTCCAAAACAGTTTCTAAATATACAATTTTATAAATATATTTATATGTATAGTGCTTTCACAACACACATTGTTTCAAAGCAGCTTTATGGAAAATCATGCTTTAACAGAAAATTAAAACTGTAATATTTGCAATGTCTAATGCCGCCCACTGTCATTTTTCTCCTCGTAGTGGCAGTCCTGATGAACTGTTATATTGCTTGCAATGGATTTTATCCATGAAGCTACCAAAGGTTTACTTAGGAATGACATTACTGTGTGTGATTTTGTAAAACAGATGAATTAATTAAATTAAATTCATGATTAATATTCACTCATTATTAATTATTAATAGTATTATTTACTATTAAAACTTTTTTTATTGTTATTATGTTCATTAACAGCAACAACAACCATAATTCAGCAAATTAAAAGCAGAAATACACAGATATGATTTGAAATATGTAGATTTTGCTTGTGCAGAAATACTTACATTTTGTTTGATTTGACAATTCCTCATTTACACAATGTGGTAGCAGTCTGCTAAATATGACCTAAACCATGCTAATGCAACTCCACAAATGCCAACATAATTCTCCAGCCTATTCCAGAGAATGTCGTGATCTATCATGTCGAATGCAGCACTAAGATCTAAAAGCACTAGAAGAGAAATGCAGCCGCGATCAGATGATAAGAGTCATTTGTAACTCTGATAAGTGTAGTCTCTGTACTGTGGTGAGGCCTAAATCCTGACTGAAATTCTTCATATATACTATTTCTCTGTAGAAATGAACATATTTGGGAGGATACTACCTTTTCTAGTATTTTCAACATAAACGGGAGATTTGAAACCGGTCTATAATTCGCCAGTTCTCCAGGATCAAGTTGTGGCTTCTTAATAAGCGGTTTGATAACGGCCATTTTTAAGTTTCTTGGGACATGTCCTAAGCATAGTGAGGCGTTAATGATATTAAGAAGAGGTTCTGAGATTACAGGAGATACCTCTTTTAAGAGCTTAGTTGGTATTGGATCTAACAAACATGTTGTGGCTTTTGATGTTTTGATAAGTTTTGTTAGATCTTCATGACATGTGTGAAGGATTGAAGTTGCTTGTGAGGAAAATTATGAGTGAAATAACTCTAATTTTGTATTCTTCCACTTGTGCTCCATTTTCCCAGTGTGATCATTGTACCATGATGTGGGGGCGACACAATCAAGAGTGCTAGATAAGACTGTATTTATATTGTCAGTTATTATATCAATTTGTTCTACAATAACAAGAGACGAGGTAATGATCTGAGATGTCATCACTCTATGGTAGAATTTATATAGTATCAACATCAACTCCATATGACAGAATTAAATCTAGCGTATGATTATGCAGATGAGTTGGTCCTGTTTCATTTTGTCTGACTCCAAGAGAGTTGAGAATATCAATAAATGCCAATGCCAATGTGTCATTTTCATCATCTATGTGAATGTTGAAGACAACAACAATTAAAACTATCTACAGTAACTACAATATCTGATATAAAATTTGCAAATTCACCAAGGAAATCAGAATATGGCCCAGGTGATCTATATACTGTAGCAAGGACAAAAGACGACAGATACTTTTTAAAATTTGTATCTGATGGTATCACATTAAACATTATAATTTGAAAAGAATTAAACTTATATCATGTCCTCTGAGTAACAGCAAAAACTTCACTGTAAATTGCAACAACACCTCCTGCTCGACCCTTCAGCTTGGGGGAAGAGGCTTACTTGTTACTTGACTGTTGTAGTGTATCTGATGGTGGTTTATCACCACTGCAAAACAAGAAATGTTTGTATTTCAGTCAATTCATAGGATTCTTATTTACACTTACAGTAAATAGTTTATTATTCTGGTATTTGATAATGAAGTAATGACATTGCATGACATGATTCAGACAATAATTGCTTACATTTGATCTGGCATCCCAATGCTACTGTGATGCATACAGTCACAAGTATCACCTACTATGTGCTCATTTCTACATGTTAAACTACTGGATGAAATCCCAGTCTATTAGAAAAGCACTAACTCAAAGCACATGTTAAAAATCAGTACTTTTGGTCATCAAATTGGATACTATATTTTGTATTTAAATTCAGATTGTGAAGGGTTTTAACTTCTTTGTTACTGTAAAGCACCTTGAAAATCTTATGTTTGTTGCCATGCAACACCACACAGCTTCACTAGAGCCCCATTTGCCAGACTCAGTCTGAATCTTCACTCCATATATATGTAATTATATATCTTTCATTTTGTCAAGAATAAAAGTGGCATTCTTATTTGGTTTTGAAAAGTGTGCATATGTATGTGCTCAAGTATTGCAGCTACCTGTGTATCGCTATGTGCTGAGGTTCATATCTCAATGATGAAGCATGATATAATGTTTAATTTCATTAGTCCATCATTTACTCAAACCCACCACTATCTTCTTTTGAGAATATTAATTTTATTAATTAATGTTCCAAATTTATGGTGGTGGCGTAGTGGGCTAAAGCGCTAAACTGTTAAGCAGAAGGTTGTTGGTTCGATCCCCACAGCCACCACCATTGTGTCCTTGAGTAAGACACTTAACTCCAGGTTGCTCCGGGGGGGATTGTCCCTGTAATAGTGGCTCTGTAAGTCGCTTTGGATAAAAGCGTCTGCCAAATGCATAAATATGTAAATAAATAATACACAGTTATGGGCTTTGTATATAGGCGATAAACTTTACCTAATTTATGTTATGTTCTTGGATTCATATATCTAGATAATGATGATGTAATGTTTAATTTCATAAGTCTATTATTTCCTCTATCCCTCTACACTCTCAGATTGTCAAGAACATTATTATTAGGGTCCTGGGTAGATTAGCACATGAAGATGCTGACTACCACACCTGGAGTCGCAAGTTTGAATTCAGGGCGTGCCGAGTGACTCCAGTCAGGTCTCCTATTCAACCAAATTGGGCCAGTTGCTAGGGAGGGTAGAGTCACATGGGGCAACCAAATTGTACCGGTTGCTAGGGAGGGTAGAGTCACATGGGGTAACCAAATTGGACTGGTTGCTAGGGAGGGTAGAGTCACATGGGGCAACCAAATTGTCCCGGTTGCTAGGGAGGGTAGAGTCACATGGGGTAACCAAATTGGACTGGTTGCTAGGGAGGGTAGAGTCACATGGGGCAACCAAATTGTCCCGGTTGCTATGGAGGGTAGAGTCACATGGGATAACCTCCTCGTGGTCACTATAATGTGGTTCTCGCTCTCGGTGGGGCGTGTGGTGAGTTGTGCGTGGATGACACGGAGAATAGCGTGAAGCCTCCACATGCGCTACATCTCCGTGGTAACGTGCTCAACAAGCCAAGTGATGGGGTGACTCAAGCTGGTGCCATAAACGGTCGTGGTTCTCTAAGCTGAGGAACAAAATTGGGTATTTCTCACAAATGAAGATATAATTTTCGAAAAGTTGCAAATAACATATTGACGTTTGTTACATGTTAGTGAATCTTGATCAACTATTGACATTGGTGTGGGGCAAACAGTATTCAAATCAGTTCTTTTTCACTTTTCCTTGATGGTTCTGTAGTCACGTTTATGTTTTTTTTTTACTTTTCCCTACACTGTAGGTAGGTCCAGTGGTAGCCGTATCTGGCCACAGCTGAGACACTTTCTGAGAGACTTTTTTGTTTCACTCATCACTAACGTTTATTGACCATTTTTTGCGCACAGCCATTTATTTTCACATTTCGAAAGTCACGTGAACAATTATGTTATCGCTCTTTATAACTTTAAAACTAGCGGGTTAATGTTACATGTTGGAAATCCAGTGACGCTGGTAGTGACAATTCTCCCTGACCAATCAGTGATCTGCAGGATTTTGATGTCACATTTAGTATCTGCTCGGATCGCTTGGAACCTCAACCGAGGTGGTAGTAAAAAAAGTTAATTTTAAAAATGAAAAAATCAGGTACCAGGTACTATCCACAGTGGAAAACCCCAAAAAGGCGAGCAGAGTCGAGTTGAGTCGAGTTGTACTGTGCAATGGAAAAGCCCCATAAGTCAGCAACAACTTTCATCAGCATTACAGACATGCTTGTGTAACGGGTTGTATATGGGTTCTGTTAAATTGCTGCATAAATGGGGACAGCGCTGCCTGCTGGCGTCACTTCCACATTGCGCCACGGCACTAAAAATAACGAATTATGGGTAACCCACAGCAGAACTTCTGATAACTGCTGTGGTAAGTCGCATGTTAAACGCTTCAGAGACAATATTAGCCAAAATGCCTTAAAGCCCACCACACAATGTTTTATTTTACTGTAATTTTGTTGTGATGTAATTTAGAGATGAGTGCCGTTTGTTTGGCGTCGAGTGAGTCGTTAGTTTTAGGCTCAGAGCTGAATGCTAAATGTAGCTTATTTTGCATGGATTCTAACGCAATTTCTCCATCTGACTTACTGTGCGTTGTGTAGGGCTGTTTATGTCTCTGACTGTGATGCCGACATGCCTATCCTGATTCAGTTTGGTTTCCCCATGTGCAGGTTACTGTTATTGAATTTGATGTTGACTTTTATGTGAAAAATTTATAATGTTAATATTCCAGTGTTGAAGACACTGTACTGTCTCATATACTGTGTTTTCAAGCTGAAGATTTAATTTATTTTATTTTATATTTTACTGTGAAATAGACAGAGTATTGTGAAACATGTATCACTGTACTTTTGTTAAAAATAACCATTCCACTATACGATCGCAGTTGAACAAGTTTAATAAAAAAAGAGCAGAATTTCTGATAACTGCTGTGGGCTGTTTATGTCTCTGACTGTGATGCCGACATGCCTATCCTGATTCAGTTTGGTTTCCCCATGTGCAGGTGCAGCTCCACATACACAACACAGTGAGAACGAGTCATAAGGGACCGTTACACTCGCCAGTTGACACTTGATTTCTCCCGCCGCACGAGTCCCTGGTCTGCAGGCCTATCTGAGGTATCAGCTTGAGCACGTAAGTGTCTTTTAATATCTCCAGAGCCTGAGGATTTTGAATTCTTTGCCATGTTGACTTCAAAGAACAGATATGTAGCAGGGTGTATCGAAACTAATTAAAAACTAGCAAAGTGCGCAGAGCTCACAGTTTACACATCCACTCCTGTGGAGTAAAAAATAATTTTTTTAATCACTCCACAGATATAATTAATATATTAATATTAGCAAACTATAGTTTTGGCAAGTTGTTTATGACATCTACTTTGTGCATGACATGAGTAATTTTTCCAACAATTCACTTTTCACATTTCACATTAACATTTATTTGACTATATCACAATTCCAGTGGGTCAGAAGTTTACATTCACTAAGCCAACTGTGCCTTTAAGCAGCTTGGAAAATTCCAGAAAATTATGTCAATCTTTTAGACAATTAGCTTCTGATAGGAGGTGTACTGAATTGGAGGTGTACATGTGGATGTATTTTAAGGCCTACATTCAAACTCAGCACCTCTTTGCTTGATATCATGGGAAAATCAAAAGAAATCAGCAAAGATGTCAGAAAAATATTGTGGACCTCCACAAGTCTGGTTCATCCTTGGGAGTGGTGGTGGTGTAATGGGCACTAACCCACTAAAGCACTAAACTGTTAAGCACAAGTTGAAATGTCCTCTTGTCTGATTAAATAAACAATTAACTGTATGGCCATAATGACCTTCGTTATGTTTGGAGGAAAAAGGGTGAAGAAACCATCCCAACCGTGAATTATGAGGGTGCAGCATCATGTTGTGAAGGTGGAGCATCATGTTGTGGGGGTGTCAGCATCATGTTGTGGGGTGGAGCATCATGTTGTGGAGGTGGAGCATCATGTTGTGGGGGTGGAGCATCATGTTGTGGGGGTGTCAGCATCATGTTGTGGGGTGCTTTGCTGCAGGAGGGACTGGTACACTTCACTAAATAGATGATGACGTCATGATGAAGGAACATTATGTGGATATATTGAAGCAACATCTCAAGACATCAGTCAGGAAGTTAAAGATCGGTCGCAAATGGGTCTTCCAAAAGGACCCGTTGTGGAAAAATTGCTTAAGAACAACAAAGTCAAGGTGTTGGAGTCGACATCACAAAGTCCTGACCTCAATCTGAATCTAAATTTGTGAGCAGAACTGAAGAAGCGTGTGCGAGCAAGGAGGTCTACAAACCTGACTCAGTTGCACCAGTTCTGTCTGGAGGAACGGGACAAAATTCCAGCAACTTATTGTGAGAAGCTTGTGGAAGGACCCCCAAAACATTTGACCCAAGTTAAACAATTTTAATCAATGCTGCCAAATATTAACAAAGTGTCTGTAAACTTCTGACCCACTGGGAATGTGATGAAAGAAATTAAAGCTGAAATAAATCATTCTCTCGACTGTTATTCTGACATTTCACATTCTTAAAATGAAGTTGTGATCCGAACTGACCTCAGACAGGGAATGTTTTCCATGATTAAATATCAGGAATTGGGAAAAACTGAGTTTAAATGTATTTGGCTAAGGTGTATGTAAACTTCTGACTTCAACTGTATAGTTAGGCTAAGCCTGGGTATAAAATTATCTTGTAAACTTTGTAATGCATTTGTAATTTCAAATCATCTAATTCAGAAATCAAAATAAATAATAAAGACAAGGCTGCAATGTTCAGTTGAATCTTTATATTTGTGACTGAAGTTATGAACTCATCCACTAACACTGGGAAATGCCAAAGTAGTTGTTGTTGTTGTTGTATTAAGTGCTTGAATGTGTGTCATTAACTTAATCTCATTGAATAATTATTATTTATTGTGTAGAATTAATGAATGTGGGGCATTTTCAAATTTTATGGAAATGTTTGCTATTTACAATGTTTATTAAGGGCAGATATGTGAATTATTTCATATGTTATTGAACAGACACTAAAGATTAAACCTTTACACAGATCATTCTGGTGGTAAATTGAAGTGACTGAGACATGAAGAGGAGAATAAACCCGTATCAGATGTGCTGAAGTCTACTTCCCCTTTATATAGTGTGCAGAAATCAGTGTGTCAAATGAGTAGGTGAACAATACCTAGCAGACATACTACAGGCTGAGGCATGCAATCACCTCAGAGCTCACGGGTCGATGATGAGAAGGAATTCAATTGTGCAACAACCTCCAGAAGCTTCTCTCGGAGAGGAGTCCTTGGAGAGAGATTGAGAAGCTTTCTGAATCAATGTGGTGTTCATTACAGATGTTCTGAAAATGGGTTCATTGCTCAAAGCTTCAGTTCAAGGTTTGATGTCGTGTGTAGGGGACAATGTTAGGAAAGTTGCAGAATGCTCTTTTTGTAAAAGTACTGAGGAGTCTTTATGTCATTTGTTTTCAGATTGTCATATTGTTGAAAGAGATGTATTCTTCCCAACTATCTGAAATAATATCACAGTTATTCCCATCTTCATATCTCACTTTATCATCAGAAATGATCTGTTTAATTATAGCGCTGATATTGATACACATTTCCCCGTTTAATTCAATTCTAATTCACAAACTCTCTCAGACGATAATTATACAGGGGAACTTCTAATTAAAATATTCATTTTACAAATTATATTCCATCATCAGTTTTTCATGTAATTGGTCACATTTTAGCTTTTAAAAATGTACGAATTCAATGTATTCAATCAATAAAAAGGATATCTTGAAATATCAAATATATATACTGTATCAAATAAAGATGGCAATGCATTGAAAATAATTGTACTTTTGCAAAGTCCTAAAAGTTGATTAATCAGTCAGACAGATTAAAGTATTAGTGTCTGTTCAGTGACATATGAAATGCTTATCTTGCCTTGATAAACAGTTAAACATGATTCAAGTGCATGTATTAGATCTAAACTTACCACTGCACAAACTTGTTCAAAATCCTAAAAGCAAAAAGACATTAAAGAACATGTCAGCACTGGAAGAAAGAAAGAATGGAGGAATGAGTGATTAACCCTCTGGGGTCTGAAGGTTTTTTGGCCCGGAGAAGTTTTGACATGCCTTGTCATTTGTGCGTTTTTCAGTTACTTAAAAACATATTAATGGCTAAAGTCTGATAACACTGTATTCAGCACAAACTGGACTACACTAATATCTGAGCAACATGTGTGTACATGTTTGTATTTTTGAGAAAATAACTTTTATGCGTGGTTTTTGAAAAAACTAAATATTTAAGTCACTGAAATAAGGTCATATAACACATACTAAACATTTGTCCACAACACTTTTGAGAACTGGATCTTGTAGCCTAGAGTTGTTGCTACAAAATGATGTGAAAACCATCCTGATCACTCATTCATACAAAACAATACAGTAATTTAACTTTTGTAAGATAATTTTAGTGTTAGAAAGGTCATATGCGAGGAGGCGTGAACGATCATGAATATTGATTGTGATTCAGACCTGAGAGACAATGACCCCCCCGAGCCAATCAATGAGGAATGTGACAGAAAGAGAATGAATGTGAGGAGACTTAATGATCCAAATCAAGTTAAAAGAAGTAATCTGACTATATATTTTCTTTACATAAAGACTTTACTTCATTTTAGACCTACACTACCATTAATAGAAGTCTCTTCTGCTCACCAAGACCGCATTTATTTGATCCAAAATACAGAAACAATATTGATATTCTGAACTCTTTTTACAATTTAAAAGAACAGTTTTCTATTTAAATATATTGTAAAATGCAATTTGTGATCAAAGCTCTATTTTCAGCATCATTACTGCAGTCTTCAGTGTCACATGATCCTTCAGAAATCATAATAATATGCTTATTTTCTAATATGGGCATATTTAAAGTGCATTAACACATATTTGCAAGCACAAGCTTTGTTGATGATAATGAGGCAGCATAAACACTAGTTAAAATATAATCTAAACATTCATAATATTTTTATATCATATTACATATCATATTTATATCATACAGCATACAATTTAAATACCTGCTTTAGCCGAAACAGCATTTAAATGTAACTTCTGGCAAGTCTGGAAACAGTCCCACTAGTAAAATATGTACAAGTTTATATAAAATAACATGTCAACTAATGAAAACTAAATGACTTACTCATCTGAAATTGTATCCTCGGCTGGATCAAGTCTCTCTTAAAAATACAAATGTTCATCAGAGTCCCGCTCTTCTTCTGAGGAAAATGTTAACTCTTCCTTAATATCCAGAAGTTTCATCGCCTGTGTATCGTTGCAAACATGCAGAAAAATGAATTAAATGTGTTTACATCTGGCCTCACTGTTGGGGGCGTGTACATTTGCATTGATCGTCTCAGCACATTAGTGTATGAATGGCGCGCTCTGCTGGTGTGTGGGATTACCTTACAGATAATTAGATGAACCGGTAAAAACTGAACATCGCTTTGTTTCAAACAGATTGCGTTGCAGGAGAATATTTGTTTTAAATTTTAATTGGTTTATTTAAAAGTAGACATTTTAAGCTTTCTTTAGTCATATGTTTCATGTTTGTGTGATCAGTATTCGCGGAGTTTCAGTTCATTTTTGTGACTTGTTTCTGAAATATGCTAGTGAACACAGAGCCGGCTTGTCCGTCGACTCCAGAGGGTTAAATGATGTAAATGGTAAAATTGTCATTTGTTTGTGTTGCACAGAAGAAATAAAGTTGCACATGTTTGATGCGGCATATGGGTGATTAAATCATAAGAGAACGATCATTTCTGGGAGAACTTTTCCTTTACGTCTGTATGTCTATAGCAGATATGCAAATACGTTAAATATTTCAGTAGTGACATTAAATGATTACATAGTCGACTCACTTTGATATAGTAAGTATTCTCTCAGGAGATAAAAGCCAGAACTACAATGACTAAAACAACCAAAAGAAATACAAATCCAATGACTGCCGGCAGCACGATGTTTTCATCTAAATCATTCATCTGTCACAGAAAAACAGCAACACAGTGAGATTATTCATCAAACTGTAGTTTAATCTCACAGTAATAACAGCAGTTACACTGAGATGTTGCAGATCATGTGATGATGATCGTTTCAGTGAAATCAGAAACAGAACTTTGATCGAATCCATTGCAGTTTTGGGGTTTCATCTGGAGTTTCTATGGGGAACTTTTTACCCTAAATCATTTCACAAAGTATTTTAAAAAAACTTTTGATTTAATCACCTCAAACAAAAGTTACAATTTAAAATGACAAATGTGTTGTGTGTCCCACTTGGGTTTTGTGGCCCTCTTCTGTATATTGTGGCCCACTGGGAAAAGTCCCGGTTCTCACGATGGCCAGTCCGCCTCTGGTGGCAGGTGACATTTACACATAGTGCAAATAGTCACAGTGAAAATTAAAAGCTTTTGCCCTGTTGTACCTTATAATACAACAGTTCATATATGCAAGTGTACAGCATGAACCATTGAGGGTGATATACAGATGAAATCTGAATGTTCCCTATCTGTCACTTACTTGACGTTGTTTCAATGAGTTGACATTAGGGGTCACTTCTTGGGAGCCCAGATATCTCTGATCTTTGAGAAAAGGCCAATGAGAATTGGCATGTGGAATTTGCATGCCACTCCCCCGGATATACGGGTATATAATGAATGCGGCTTGCAAACACACATTCAGACTTCTTCTTCGTGGGCCAAGCATTCACATTCACTGAGCTGAATTCCTCCTGCCGTCTCCATTCATCTCTCCTCCCTAAGCTGTTGGATCCACGGTGCATTCCAGCGGTCCTCCCTTTCGCTCACCACGAGGTTGTGCTGAGCAATACCCCTGGGCACATATATACAGAGTGAATTTCCTCTAAAAGAGTGGCGCTAACGAAAAGCGTCTTTTTCAAGATGCCTTTTCGATTGTGTATATTTCCTAGTTGCGGTCGATTTTACTCCCCATCTGACGGCCACGATCGCTGAATTTCGTGTCTGGGTGCCACCCATGTGGAGTCAGCATTCGTGGATGGTTCATGTCTTCACTGTGAGGATATGACCATGGCTAAGTTGCGGTCACGGCTCGCCCTCGTAAAGGCTCTCTTGGCGGAACCATCCGAGGCTCCCATCCAGGGCCTGTAGGCTGACGTCATCTCTGAGAGCTAAGGCCTACATCGCCGCCGGACACGCCACCTCTGCCTTGCATGCCATGGCACTCCTGCAGGTGCACCAAGCCAAGGCACTTAGAGAACTGCACAATGGTAGTCCTGACCCGGGACTAATGCAGGAGCTGTGCTCGGCGACAGACTTTGACAACATTGTTTTTTTTTCTTGACGCCCCCATCTCCCAGATTGGGCTGTTTGGCGACACCGTTGGAGACTTTGCCCGGCAGTTCTCAACGGTAAGGAAGCAGATGGAGGCCATACAGCACATCCTGCTCCGGTGGAGTCATTGATCCCGCACTCCGTCTGCTCATCGCCTAGGTCATCCTCCTCGGGGCTGGCCATGGTGTGGAGCTACCCGCAGGACCTCGATGCCACCCGCCTCATGGCCGGCTGCCAAGAACCCCAAGAAGGTTTCGAAGCGCCCCTGAGACGGGCAGCCCCGGGACTCAGGAAGCTGCACTACAGGAGCTGGTAAGCAGACCACTGCCAGCCCTCTGTCCTTGGTCATCATGTTTGTAGTAACTCCTCCCACCCTCGGGTAGGACCTACCACGATGCCGCTCCACACGATGTGCTTCCGCTCCTACCCGGTAAGACCGTGTGTTGTATTCCACTTAAACATTGACACAACATCGAGTGAGTGACAGATAGGGAACGTCATGGTTACTGATGTAACCTCCGCTCTCTGATGGAGGGAACGAGATGTTGTGTCCCTCTTGCCACAACTTTGGCTCGGCTCCTCAGTGCAAAACCTGAATGTGTGTTTGCAAGCGGCACTCCTTCCATGCAAATTCCACACGCCAATTCTCATTTTGCTTTTTCTCAAAGATCAGAGATGTCTGGGCTCCCATGAAGCGACCCCTATTGTCAACTGATCGACACAACGTCTCGTTCCCTCCATCAGGGAATGGAGGTTACATCAGTAACCATGACGCTATTAACTATTAAAAGCCCATAAAAGATTTGAGAAATCTCTTGACCCGTTTGAAAAGACCATCTTTGGACAGTGTAAGCCCATTTATCGGTCCAATGGCGGTCTCCAATAATACGGGTGAAGGTCTCTGTGCGTTACTGTCTTTCTTTTACGCAACACAACAAGATTAAATGAAATACAATTTATCTTATGTATTACCTCGTTATTTCATCTGACTCCATAAATGAAAAAGGTTTTAATGATATCTGAGCATCATTAAAAGTGAGCGAATGTTTGATTATTCTTTTAACTCCATTAATTATATCTTACCCGTTCAGATTAGGAAACTATGTCGCTTTGAGGTCCTCACGTGTTTTCTCTACACTGCGGGTCTCACGATCACAAGCGGCCAGTTTTGGATCATCAAACAGAGGTAATTGCTATATACCTGAGATCGGTCACGTTCACGTATACACAATCAAAGATACGTCAGTATAGCCCCCATGGAATTGCATACACTTGAATTTAACTTAACGTTTTCTTCAGTAGAGGTCACGACCACTATTACAGATGTAAGTTGACCAACATAACTTCTCTTATAATAGCTTTGGATTGGCCATGCGTGGTTTCCCGCGTACACTTATCTGAAGAAACATCAAATTAAAACAGAGATAAGACACACCCGAATTTAGATTGGTCAAGCAGCTTTTAGCTGTTCTAAACGGAAACACACTTTCTGTCTTTGCAAACCAAGTACACTTGAACTGATGCCAAATATTAGTCGTCACTAATCTGACGCAGACTTGCGGTAACATACGAATCGTTTAATCTGTTTGGGAAAAACAATTTCAGAGTCAGTCAGAATAAAATCAAATGTTCACAATTTATTGACAGATAACATAAGTTCATCGCAGTTACCAGATATAAACTACACACAGTAAACTGTGTGGGATCGTCTGACTACAGAGAACCATGAACGATGTGCCACATCTCCTTAAATACCCAAATAATTCAATAAGCTAACCAAATGGTGGTGACTGTCATTCTAATTAGATTTGGGTCCCCTATTGAGGGGGTTCCTGTACATTTACATATAGTAGGTATGGAGGATCTGGGGGAGGGCACACCTTTAAGGGGCACACCACATCTCTCATATCTTATAACTTCTTTTAGCTTTTCATTATGGCTGGGAGGATGAGACCAGTTTAACAGGCACACTGAGACACTTAAAATGATACCAAACATGTTATAGTTACTTTTTATTGCAGCATCAGGACCCGCACCACCCGACTACATGACAGCTTCTTTCCTCAAGCAATCAGACTTTTGAACACATGATCTCTCACGATCAACAATCAGCACTGCACTTTATTAATCTTCATTCTGTCAAATATATTCTCCCCAATTCAATTAGTGTATATATATATATATATATATTTATACCCTTATCTAGTGTATGTGTATTCTACATTGTGTGTATTGTGTACATTTGTTATGTAAATTGTTGTGTAAGTATGTGTACATTTGTTATGTAAATTGTTTTGTGTAAATATGTTATATTGTAAATTGGTTTATGTCTCGTCACTGTCATGACTGCAATGTTGATCGGAACTGCACACAAGACTTTCACCTGCTGTTGCACTCGTGTACACAGTAGTGTGACAATAAAGTGATTTGATTTGATTTTGTACACACTTCACATTTCATAGGTTTTAGTGAGCTTTAAGTGAGGAGAAGGGGTGAGTAGGGGAGATGTTAAGACTGTAGAAGGGAGGTGTTAGCTGCACTGTTTTCTGTGTCTCGGATGTTGCTGTTACATGTGCAAGAGATAGTTAAAATGTTAATTCTCATGAGAGCCTTTTGTTTTGTCGAGGAATAGCCCAGACTCGCTGGCACCCGCCTTACAGACAGCATGAATTTCCATGTTGGTCTAGTTCAGTAGTTCTCAATTTTTATTAGGCACCCCCTCTTTAAACAAGAAAAACTTCCAATGGAAATAAATGTCTGAAAATGCACCAAGAATGAACCATTTCCTGGGAGTATTTTTGTATTATTTTTTATTAAAGGCACAAACAATGATATCAAAACAGCTTTAATGATCTTTGTATGAAAGTAAATGTAGAAAGTGTTTTAGTTTTACAAGTACATGAGAATCAAACGAACTGTTCATGAAATGAATGTTTGTTTGTCCTGTAACACAAACAAATGTATTTACACATGGGCACATTTAGTGTTGTAAAGGAGAACTTCGACTCCAGTATAAAAGTAATGGATATATAATACATGCAGTGATAAAAATATCATGTTTTATATAAAGTCCATAGATTATATGTTAATACTTATTAACATTAGTTAATGCATTGGGTTTCATAAAGTAACAATATATATAGACAGGCAGATTAAACACTGAAGGCATGAAAATATAAATCAGCTTATTATAAAAATCTGACATTAAACTTGTGTTTACATGAGATTGGGATTTTCTCTCATTTTGATGTTAAAACAAACATGCACACATTCAATACGCCGTCAGAATGATTTTATGAATGTTTATGACCTTTTCATGATAATAACACAGTTTATAGTGTTTATATAAACTTATGAATTATTGATTTAAGAAGAATAATCTGTGTAAGAACATGTAAACACACAGAAATAAACTATAATTCATAATCGCTGTAAATCGTTGGATGATCCACTAACTGGAGTCAGAGGTGTCGTTTCTGTCGAGAGCTGAAAAACAAGAAATTACAGTTAATTTACAGTAAATTACATTTAAGATCTGTAAAATAAATGAGAAATTAAATTAAATATAATGTCATTTGTTTTTCTGATTGTAAATATTTTTCATAAGAAATGTTTATGTATCAAATGACAGTTTTATATAATATTATAAATGAATTGAAACATTACTGAATGTTATCGGGATACCCATTGATTGGCAGAGTCCTGAAACACAGAATAACAGCATTGATTTATTTGATGTGTTTCAGATCAACACAAATATTGCAAATATCCACTATTTGAGTAACTTTGCACAAAATGAAGTCGGTGTGAAATGATTTTAGTGAGTTGAGAAGAAAATAGATATAATACTACAGATATATTTTTACATTTATAATGCAAGACATTATATTCATTACATGTGCGATGCTTTTCAATGCTTTGGAGTTGTTGGAGGTACAAAGAGTATTTAAATAATATTTCAAGTCTTTACAAAAAAGTGCAAATAGGGGCTTTATAGACATAAATTTACACTTATGCATAAAAAACTTGGCAAGAAAAATAAACAGATTAATCAGAAAATATTCACTTAAGTTATCAAAACTGAAAACCAAATAAAACGTCTTTATAAAGCAAAGAAAAACTAGTTAAAAACCAAACAAACAAACAAAATGTTCTCCAAAATACTACAGCGTGAACACATTCCCAAAAAAGGTGCGGGGCAGATTCATCTACAGCATTACAGAAGGAGCAAAGTGGATCTATTTCAGGGAACATATTTCTTAAATAAAGATTGACGGGGTAAAAACGGTGTAACAGTTTAAAGGACTCCTCCTTATCCTTAATTAAATATTTGTGAGGTAAAGACCAAACGACCTGCGTCAGACATGCTTGTGTCGTGTCTCGGGTGTGTTGAGTCATAAACATAAAATGTTTAATTCACTGTATCAAGTTAAATATAGTTTAATACTCAATCTTTAAACACATCTTTTAAACACGTTGTGTCGAAGAAGCGACACTAGGGGTCAAATTTAAATCACGCCATTTGTGCGTACACCAGTGTACGTGTACTGATGACACAGGAGCGGGCAGGTATTTTACGTGCCAAAGCGACCAGCTGTGTCAGACTGAATGTTCCCTTACCCAATGCCCCATAAAATAATCAAAGCCTTCTGGTTCTTTACCCCCGACTGGGGGGGGGAACAAAGCAACATGCCAAGCATGGTAGCAGTCCGCGCCAGCCACGCCTTTTCTCTCTCTATGTTTCTCGCATAGAGTTAAAGCGGCTGGGGCCATCTTAACTCTATCATACGCATTGGGGAAGGCGATGTTTCCCGGTTCATATTTTTTCAGGGTGAATACATCACATGGTCTTTTAGGTCACATGTAGAAAGTGGCACGTTGGCACATCCTGCCTCATTGGGAGGGAGGAGTTGCTACAGACACAGCAACCAGGGGGCAGTGGAAACTGCCCAAGGGTGACGCGGGTCCACTCGCAAGGGGACCATACTGCGGAAAATACACACAGGGGCATAATACCACGTAGGAGCCCGTCCTGTGGAGCACCTATTCCAGTAGAGGGTAGATTGAGTACCCGCATTGGATTTGGTCAGCGAATTCCTCCGCTGAATTCGCTGACCAGAGGGCTTGGGAGGACTCATCCAGGGAGCCGAGTTAGTGGGATCACCTGGGATAAGAGCACACGGTTTTACCGCAGCGGAGGGAAAGGGCGCTAGGTGCAAGCGGTCCACCCGGTCAGTTTGTCAGCGTGTTACCGAATTCTACCGGCTCGGACATGAGAAAACACAAGACGAAACCGACTCAACCCTGAGATTGTAAAATCTCGCAAAGTTATTGGGTGTTGCCCAACCCGCTGCTCTGCATATGTCTGCTTGGGAGGTGCCCCTGGCCAGTGCCCATTAGGACGCAACACTTCTTGTTGAGTGTGCTCGGACCCGCAAGTGGGGGGGCATGGCCTGGGGGGATGAAGTGGTCTTCTTACCAGCTACGGAGCGAACTTCTTGGTCTCTGGGTCGGGCATCTCAGGACCGCTTGGGAGCCTTCCGGGTCCTCGAAGGGGTCTGTGAGACAGGGGGCGTGTGCTTCCTACGAGGTACTTGACGCAGGGGCTGAGAGCGGGGCCTGGGTTGAGGCGGAGCTGCACGTTTTTTGGAAGCCACAGGAGGATGTCCTTGACAAGCAGATGGAGCATTGCCTGTGGCGGCATGTTTGCGGCAGGGCAGGATGTGAGATATGGCCTCCGTCTGCTTCTTCACCATGGAGAACTGCTGGGTGGAGTCCTCGATGGTGTCGCCGAAAAGACCAAACTGGCAGGTGCGTAGAGGAATCGTGTCTTGTCCACTTCGTGCATCTCGACATAGGTAGCCATAGATGTCATTCCTGAACCACAAGAGTGGCCATCGCCTGCCCGAGTGACCGCGCTGTGACCTTCATTGCCCTGAGGGCGAGGTCACTGAACGCAGTTCCTGCAGCACATCGGGATCAGGACTACCCAAGTGCAGATCTTTAAGTGCCTTGGCCTGGTGGACTTGCAGGATGGCCATGGCATGCAGGGCGGAAGCAGCCTATCTGATGGCGCTGTAGGATCTGGAGGTCAATGAAGACATCATCCTACAGGCCTTGGAGGGGAGCACAGGGTGACCCCGCCAGGTGGTGGCATTCTCGGGGCACAGGTGGTTCGCAACTGCTCGGCCCACCTGGGGGACTGCCGTGTACCCGTGGGCCGCTCTGCCGTCGAGGGTAGTGAGAGCGGATGAGCGAGAGGCTTTGTGACAGGTGCAGAAGGGTGTCCTCCATGAACTTGTCAGCTCATCATGCACTTCAGGGAAGAAAGGACTGTGAGCGGTGAGCAGACCCGAGGATCCAATCATCCAGCCGCGAAGGCTGTGGGGAGGATGGAGGGATCCAGTCCAGCCCCACGCTGACGGCGGCCCGGGCAATCATGTTGGACATCTGGGCCTCAGCCTCAGACTGGGCGCACTGGCCCGAAGGTGGCAGCCCAGTCGAGTCATCCGCATCAGACGCCGGACTGCTCTCCTGTGCAGCCGCGAGCTCATCCAGCTCGGGGGGCTCAAGAGGATAGGCAGGCTGGCTGAGAGGCGAGCCACTGTTGCCTCGAGCCCGGACGGAAGTCAACAAGCTTACCAGGGGGCGGGTGGTTCGTGGAGGCATACCCGGCGAAAAAGAGCCCACTGTCATCCCCAAATCGCCTCCATCGCTAGCCGGGTTGTCCTCAATCCCGTGGGAAGGAGGAGCGACGCGGGGAGCGGCTGGAGTGGTGTTCCTTCTGAGGAAGAAAAGCCACTACCGCAACTAATTATACACATTTATCTTTAAATATTTAAAAAATGATATATATATATATTTCATAAACATTAATTTTTAGTGATGCTGTACAGAGTCAGTAAACCATGCATATTTATACAGAGAGATTTTATTTCATTTAATTTAGTTAAAGGTAATTTGTGGAGGATTCAGACTCACCATCACTCAGTACTTTCTTTAGTTTCTGTGGTGTCAGTGAATTTAGTAGCATCTTATGGACTGACGTCTCCTTCCCTGTAATAATAAAAATCACCACAAGCAGGAATTCTTCAGTCACACACAGTTTATCACCAGAATGAGTCGTGTGAAGATTAAATCTAGTCTAGTCAAGTATTATTGTCTGTTTACTGACATTTAAAATACTTTACACATCTGACCTTGACAAACACACTTATGATGTACTCACACTAGATCCGGTTGCATTGTACCGTCCCCAAGCACAATTGTCCCCATTCCCCCGCTGGCCTGCACTCACATTGCACTTAATGTTCAGGGTCTGAGCAGGCTTACGTCATTACGATGCAACTTCGCTTACTTCATTACGATGAAACTTTATGTTTTGAAGAAAACAGATGAAAATCGCTCTTGCACAGCACAATGGAGTCCATCATTCTAACGTTACTTTGTGGCTTATTTTGAGTCATTTGGAGCCACACGTCCCTCTCACATCCTCAATCCACAGCCTTTGTGGCATAATATTTATAACAAGTTTGAATCAAAAATTAAATTCATTTTGACTTGTCCCTCCTTTAAAAATCTTTGTTTCAGTGAGACACTTACAATGGAAGTCAATGGGGTTTAAGCTGTAAACATTAAAATACTGTTTCAAAAGTATAGATACAAGACATAAACAATGTGTGTTAACATGATTTTTCTGTTATTAAATCACTTACTATCTGCATCTGTGTAGTTTTAAACAATTTTACAACTTCATTGCCATGACAAATATCAAGAATCCCTAAAATGACTGTAAAAATGATGATTTAAACAACTCTACAGCTGAAGAGTTTTAACAGAAGAATTAATGTAAGTGCTTTTCAGCTTCACATTTCTGCCTATAAATCCTTCAAAAATACCCCATTGACTTCCATTGAAAGTGTCTGCAACTGTAAGTACAAGATGACTTGATGACTCAGAGACTGGACTGACACGCACACACACGTCCTGAGTTGCACTTTAATTATTGTCACTTTATAACTGTCTGCTACCTCAATAACTGCTATGTGCATTGAACACTATCTCATAGTATGTTATGTTTAGTAACTGTCATCTTTTTGCACTACTGTGTACTGGTCGGCGCTGCACTGTCTCTCACTGTGCCTATTGTCCTGTTCATTGTCAGTAATTTATTGTACTGTCCCATACTTTTGCACACGTTTGCACGTGCACTTTATATAGGTATGTTATTTAGTCTGTGTAGTCTCATGTGCTTCTGTGTTTGTCCTATGTTGTTTTATGTAGCACATGGTCCTGGAGGAACGTTGTCTCGTTTCACTGTGTACTGTACTGTCTATGGTTGAACCACAATAAAACCACTTGACTCGACAGAAATAAAAGTCACTGATTACATTTTTAATGTGTTAGAAGCACTAAACTTTATGTCTCACTCCAGCTGTAGATGAAACTGTCACTTGTCCCAATCACACCAGTTTGCATTGTCACTAATGTTAGTTAATCATGTGTGTGTGTTCATGACTTACTAGCATTTGGTTTTCTGTTTTGTATATTAAAATTATTGTTGTGAATCGATCTAATTTAAAGATATCATCAAGGTATAATGTTCTAGCAAAGATGAAATTTTGTCAAAATTGAAAGAATGACTTGTGATTTCTTGAAATATTTAAATATTCTTATGAATGACTTTACAGATCTTCATTGTAAAGGGGTTTAAACAATGTTTTTCATGCTGGTTTAATGAACCATAAACAATTAATGAACATGCACCCGTGGAACGGTCGTTAAGAAACTAACAGCTTACAGACGGTATACAATTAAGGTCACAGGACTTAGGACACTAAAGAGACCTTTCTACTGACTCTGAAATACACCAAAAGAAAGATGCCAAGGGTCCTGCTCATCTACGTGAACATGCCTTAGGCGCATGCTGCATGGAGGCATGAGGACTGTAGATGTGGCCAGGGCAATAAATCACAATGTCCATACTGTGAGATGCCTGAGACAGCACTACAGGGAGACAGGAAGGACAGCTGATCATCCTTGCAGTGGCAGACCACATGTAACAACACCTGCATAGGATCGGTACATCCGAATATCACACCTGCAGGACAGGTACAGGATGGCAACAACAACTGCCCGAGTTACACCAGGAATGCACAATCCCTCCATCAGTGCTCAGACTGTCCACAATAGGCTGAGAGAGGCTGGACTGAGGGCTTGTAGGCCTGTTGTAAGGCAGGTCCTTACCAGAATTCACCTGTAACAATGTCGCCTATCGGCACCCACCTTTGCTGGACCAGACAGGACTAGCAAAAAGTGCTCTTCACTGATGAGTCATGGTTTTGTCTCACCAGGAGTGATGGTCAGACTTGTGTTTATCGTTGCAGGAATGAGCGTTACACCGAGGCCTGTACTCTGGAGTGAGATCGATTTGGAGATGGAGGTTCCATCATGGTTTGGGGCGGTGTGTCACAGCATCATCAGACTGAGCTTGTTGTCATTGCAGGTAATCTCAACACTGTGCGATACAGGGAAGACATCCTCCTCCCTAATGTGGTACCCTTCCTGCAGCTGATCCTGGCATGATCCTCCAGCATGGCAATGCCACCATCCATACTGCTCGTTCTGTGTGTGTGATTTCCTGCTAGACAGGAATGTCAGTGTTCTGCCATGGCCAGTAAAGAGCCTGGATCTCAATCCCATTGAGCACGTCTGGGACCTGTTGGATCGGAAGGTGAGGGCTAGGGCCATTTCCCCAGAAATGCCCGGGAACTTGCAAGTGCCTTGGTGGAAGAGTGGGGGAACATCTCACAGCAAGAGCAGGCACATCTGGTGCAGTCCATGAGGAGGAGATGCACTGCAGTACTTCATGAAGCTGCTGCCACACCACAGACTGACTGTTTCTTTTGATTTTGACCCCCCCCCCCTTTGTTCAGGGACACGTTATTCCATTTCTGTCACATGTCTGTGAAACTTGTTCAGTTTATGTCTCATTGAATTGTTGAAACTTTTATGTTCATTCTAATATTTACACATTTTAAGTTTGCTGAAAATAAAAGCTGTTAAAAGTGAGAGGACGTTTCTTTCTATAGCATATTGAAGTTAAAGGGGCCGTTCAAACTGAATGCATTTTTCATCTTGAGGGGCACGTTCTGCTGTGTTTTTTGGACCATGTCATGTGGCATAAATTAAATGTTTAATACAACCTTTTTTATAGTATAATGAAGAGTTACTGTAATTTAACATTAGTTGTCAAAGTTATTCAATGATCAAGTTTTTGTGCAATTAATGTTGAACAGTAATTTTCATTCTGTGAGATTTAGAAAGACACTTCAGACATCAGACCAAGAAATCTGACATACAATTGAAAATGGATTCAAGAACTATTTTAAACAACAGAACAATTAAAGTAGCAACTTCCATATGAAATCATTTGGACTCACCATTATAACTTTTTCTTATGTGGATATAAATAAAAATCACAATGAAGAACACTGCAATTGCTGCAAATACTGCTGCAACTGCTGTAACATCTATTGTAGACGCTTCACTGCATTCTTCACTGCATTTTCCATCTGCAGAATACAAAAGACAAAAATCTAAATTACATCTAAATACATTACAAATCCCTTTAAACTGATTCATAAATCTAATCTGATGCACAGACAACAACTAAATAGTATTTTCAGATGTGCAATTTGATCTTGAGTGACTCAGTTTTGATGGTGCAGCTGGAGAGATTGAACTTTCAAGCATGTTGGCAATGCTGGCGAAGGTCATTGTGGACTTGGAGGATCTTGCTGTAATATGTTGATCGATCATTTCCATGGAGACGAAATTCTTTGAGTTGGTTACAAGAATCGGGGATGTCGAGAAATGGATCAATTATCTGGAGTCAGTCTAGCTGCTAACAAGCTAGCGACCAAGGCAAATATGCAGCATGTGTGGAAAGGTTGGAAGACCTTGAGAATCGTAATAGCCGAAACAAAGTCAGAATAGTTGGAATTCCTGAGAATGAAGAAGGCAGAGATATGTTAAAATTCCTAGACAAACTCTTCCCAAGTCTTCTCAACATAGCAGGCCATAAGATCAAGCAAGCTTACAGGGTCCTGGGTCATCGGTTAGAGGAGACAGGACCTGATCAATTCCGGCTAAATTATTTAGACCATCCAATATAGATCTCGTGTTTTGAGAGGCGAGGAGCAAAGGAAGGCTTTCTCGGAAGAACCACAACATTTTCTTGTTCCCAGACTTTGCGAATTCAACAAGATGCAAGAAACTCTTACATTAACAGAAGGTCACGTTCGCACTGATGTTTCCGGCCAAATTGAGAATAGATACTAAGGATGGCTATAAAATATTTACATGCCCACAGCAAGCTATGTCCTTCATAAAGTCAATGGAATGAGTAGGTCATGGTGTGTTTCTCATGTTGCAGCAAGTGAGCCTGACTCACAGAACAGTCATTTAACCATCTGAGGAAAATGAGTGCCATTCATGTTTCATTTTGTGCTGGTTCTGCCTAGCAGCTGGAGCTTTTCGTGGAATAACATCCCATCAAGAAACTCTTGCATTGATGGAGGGTCGCTTTTACACTTATGTTCCTGGACAGATTGAGAATAGATGCCAAGGATGGCCACAATATATTTACATATCCACAACAAGTGATGTCTTTCATAAAATGGACTTAGGAAGTCATGATGTGTTTCTCACATTGCTCCCAAGTGAGCTTGTCTCACTGAACATTCACTTGACCCTCCGAGGAAGCTGGGTGCCTTTATTGTTTCTTTTTGTGCTAGTTGTTTTGTGGAATAACACTCCTTCGGGAAAGTTGTGGATGAATCTGCTTGTTCTTTGTGCTTATGCCTCCTATTGGCTGGAGTTAGTTTTGTGGATTATGCTTTGCAGGACACTGGAATGATTAGGTAATCTCCTGAACTCATGAAACATCCGGCTCTCACTGAACATTCATTCTGAAGTGCTTTATTATTAAAGCTATTATTAATTTATTTATTTAAATGTATGCTAGTTCTGCTAGCAGGACTTGGGACTCTTATTTTGAAATGTATGCGCTCCCAGTTGTGAGCTCACTGACCGGTGATTCACTGAGAAAGTGAATCTGATTTAAACTAACCTGGGCTCATGAGTTCAAACGCTCAGTTCTTTTCCAGTGATTCAAGAAAAAGACCCTGAAAAAAAGAATAATTTGTTCTCGACTCTCTCACACTTGGTTTATTGTTGCATGCGGTGAAGCGAGCTAATTACAACTGAACAGGTGGAAAGTGGCACGAGACACACTGGTGGTGCGTGTGCTACAGATGTATTCAATAACTCCGCATATGAACGCACACAACCCGACAGTCGCCAATGGCGAATTGATTTTAAATTATTGTCGTAATCTATTCTTTTTAGTCGCATTTGCAATCAATTTTGTCACAGTCTGCAGCCCTGTTTTATCAACAATCAACATATGAACTTTCTCACAATTAGCAACTCTTCCTGAGGCACCACACCCCACTGAGCGAAGACTGCAAAGTCACACCTCATTGTTGCCCTTCCACATCTGTCCCATTCTCTCCCCTCTCCTCCTCATCCATTCCCCCTCAGTGCAGAATCACCTCAAACTCACCTAATATCTGTATGTAACAAAAGACCATATCTGATGTATACAAATAATGTAACTAGTGTAACATGTTTGGTATCATTTAAAATGTCTCAGTGCGTCTGGTATAGTGTTTTGCCCCCAGGTTTATAAAACTCAATGACAACAAAGTTATAAGGTCTTTGCCAAATACTGAATAATTCTGGAGGTCTATCCCCTTCCTTGAAGGTTTAACACCAGGAAGCCAAGAACCCATTCACCCCCAAATTCTCATTGTTCAAAGGATAATACTATTTGGTACACAATGTGTATTCTGTCTGGATATTTAAGGAAAGCTGGCCCAGAGCTCAAGGTACTCTGTAGTCAGATGATCCCACACCTCACTGTGTGTAACTTTAATAACAGAAATCTGCATTCAGATTTCACATGCTTTGAAATTACATACTGCCAGGTATGTTCTTTGACTTGTTTCTTTAACTTGTGTTTTAAATCTTACCTGGCAAATAAATTGTTACTTTTTGATTTATTCTGTATTCCTCTGAAATCATTTATATCAGTACTGGTACTTTAAAATAGAAGAAACCGCTCTGGAGGAACCGAGCAGGAGAATACCATTTTAGGAATCATTTATATCATAACTGAAGCTTTAATGTAGGAGGAAGCCACTTAAAGACTATCATTATGAGTCTCATTAGAAACTGATCAAAAGGTAAATGAATAGAAGAGGATTCAGAGTAATCAATAACTTAAATGATTAAAATAAAAGAATGATCAGAAAGTATTTAGATCTTGAATCTAAATTAGAGGTCAACTTAAAATTGGAGTCAGATTAATATAAAATTGGAGTCAGATAAAATTAATATCGGGATGAATTTGTAAAGTGCAAATTATTAACAATAATTGCTTTACTTCAGTGCTCAGAAAAGACAGAACAACGCACAGACCTTCAAGGGGCAAATCTATATATTTTTAGCAGTTTTGCCTACCATTTTACAGGGATTGGGAGGGGTAATAGTGGGGGTTAATGTTGATTCTTTGTATATATGTTTTGTTTTAATATGTTCAAATATGTGAATCAAAGAACAACTGTTTTTCTGTAAAAAAGAGTTATAGGACAAACTTTTCAAACATAACATTTCAGAGAATGATGTTTGTTAAATAAATTAAACAATACAAATACATTTAACAAAATAAATACTGAAGATATGATCATATTTACCCCATTCTGATATAACCGGCTCTTTTACACTGCTGTGATTGACATGACACTCAAAACCCTCTTTCTCATTTCTGTGGATCTCCACACTGATTCTCAGCTGAAAGGTTTCATCACCGTTTGGTCTGATTCCAGAAGAGTTTACATGATCCAGTTTAATGCCGTTCAACATCATATTCATCTCCAGGTGTTTGGGGTAGAAACCAGTGGCCAGACAGGTCAGAATCAACTTGTTTTGGTCTTGAGGAGATTCAACAGTAAACATCTCAACATCTGGACGAGCTGGAGTCAAAAGAACCAACAATAAATACTGATATAATTCAGTATATGAGAGAGCATATGAGGACATATGAGCACAGCTGAAGATAAAGAGTAAAAACAACCAGTGGTCAAAGTAATTAAAAAGATTAAAGCCAGGTTTCTACCAGTAAAAAGACATCAAAAGGCTCTGTGAGACAATGGTGGCGAATAGTATCCATTGGTTACAAAAATAATGAAGGGGCGTAGAAATGAGGTAATGCCAGATAACAAACTGTATAGAAGATGAGGGTTTGGACTAAGAGAGTCAGAATGGACGGCTGAACTTTCTCAAGTTTGTTGGTGACACAATAAACTTTAAATTTGGCATCTGGAACCCTGGACTCTGAGAGTTTTCTTGCATCTTAGAGAGATTCTTTGAGAATTTTCCATGACAATGGAGATATAACCCATGTCTTTTGGGGGGTGTTAAGATATAGGAGTTTTGGTTGAAGGTTCAGAGTCTTGTGAGTGATGTATTGGGCACTCGGCTTTCATTTTGCCCCAGACTCTGTATTTTGGGCGATGGGACGGTCATCAACGTTGAGAATAGACACGTAAAGAGTTGGGTCCTGACTAGCGTGATGATCACCAGACAAGTTTTTTTTAGCGGATGGAGGTCGGCTGGAGCATCCTCATTTTGCGAGTGGTGCTCATGGATGGGGAGGGTGGAGGCCTTTGAAGAAGGGTCATTTAGAAGACTGGGGAAGTTTGACTTGTTTGTGGAGAAATGGGCGGATATCTTATATTTATGGATGTGTAATTATTATTATTATTATTATTGTGTGTGTCTATATCATGTACGACTACTGGGATGCTGTCGGGGGGCAGGGTGGGATTGGGGATTGGGAGGGGTAATAGTGGGGGTTAATGTTGATTGTTTGTATATATGTTTTGTTTTTATATGTTTAAATATGTGAATCAATAAAAAACAATTATCTGTAAAAAAGGTTTATAGGACAAACTTTTCAAACAAAGCATTTCAGAGAATGACGATTGTTAAATTAATAAAATAATACATATACATTTAACAAAATAAATACTGAAGATATGATCATATTTACCCCATTTTATTATAACCGGCTCATTTAGACTGATGTGACGGACATGACACTCAAAACGCTCTTTCTCATTTCTGTGGATCTCCACACTGATTCTCAGCTGAAAGGTTTCATCACCGTTTGGTCTGATTCCAGAAGAGTTTACGTGATCCAGTTTAGTGCCGTTCCACATCATATTCATCTCCAGGTGTTTGGGGTAGAAACCAGTGGCCAGACAGGTCAGAATCAACTTGTTTTGGTCTTGAGGAGATTCAACAGCAAACATCTCAACATCTGGACGAGCTGGAGCCAAGAGAACCAACAATAAATACTGATATAATTCATCAGAAATAATAATTCAGGATATATGCATCAAATTCCAGAGTCTTATGACAACATGAACACATTAAAATTTTCATACTTTTATTTGATTCATTTCCTCAGTCTCTTTAATTAGTTGTTGTACAGGACAGAAATAGTTTAAAAATACTGCTAGAACTACTATTACTACTAAAACTGATTAAAACATACTTCTTTGAGTATTATTAAATGTGGAGATCCAGTTCATGCAGTTCTTGAGTCGATCCTTGATGATTTGGTTTTGATCTGTTTGACGGTCCCACGTCTGTTTTATTTTTTTGGCTTTGGGATTTTTCTTGATCCACCGTGATGTGTCATAATTAAAGGCAATAAAATCTTCTCCATCATATTGATACTCATCAAACCCCTTCAGATTCTTGATTGATCCATCAGGAAGTTTCTCCACCTCACATCCAGCTCTTCCCTGAAGTACCTGAAGCTCTACAATCACAACACAAATATTGATTATAATCTCACACAAATTATAGATAATTACAGTTTCATAACATATCTGATGATTGATCAGAGAAAACCCATAAACTCACCAGAACACTTGGAGTTTCTGCAGTTTGACAGAATAACCTGATGTAGAAACCAGTCACTATAATCACGTAGAAACCTGTCTCTATAATCATGTAGAAACCCGTCTGTATAATCACGTAGAAACCTGTATCTATAATAACGTAGAAACCTGTATCTATAATCACGTAGAAACCTGTATCTATAATCATGTAGAAACCCGTCTGTATAATCACGTAGAAACCTGTATCTATAACGAAAAAAACGAGGAACATCTCTCCAGATTTCTTCATTCCAAAGTTTTGATAACCTGTATCCTTCATTACTGTAGTGAGCGATCTGTATATCATCACACACACTAACAGCACTCAACACAGGTCTAGAGGATGTGTCCGGAGGTCTGTTGAGGCTGCTGTACACAAACTGGTACTGGTAAGAGTGTTTCTCTAAGAAAAGTAAAAAATACAAACAAGAAAGAAGAATCATCTTTTATTTTACATTTAAAATCAATATAACAACTAGTTTTTTTTTATCAATAATTTGATTCCACACATATAAAACGATGGTCAGGTGTAAAAAGACTAAATGTTGGCTAAACTAGTCCTCTATAGTTTTACACACTTTACATTTGTCCAGCCTTTATTTATATGAAATATACATATTATCTGAAAGTAAACTCAAACTGTTTTTATATTTGCAGTTTGCAATCAATAATAAATGTTCATTCGAGACATCTATTGAAGGAAATATACAGAAACTCTTACCTTGTTGCACAACACTTGGAAAAAGAAGAAAATATAAAATAATAAGTGCAGCCATTGCTATTGCTATGAAGAGAGTGTAAAAAACATTATCGTGTAACTTTTATTTCACTTGTTTTTGTATCCGCACAAATAACTGAACGGAGAAACACACAAAAGACAAAGTGAAAATATTTCAGTGACGTCCGACTCTTGAACGAATCGTTCTTTTGAGTCGATTCTCAGCATGTAACCGGTCGAGTCGGTTCACAACATCGAACTGAATTGAACTTTAGTTCCGGGTTGATGACGCAAGACGCACAGCTGAAGTAAAAAAAAAAAATTGTAATTTTTTTATTGAACTATATCATGTACAAACAACATGGCAACAATCGTTTATCATTGCAATATAACAATGAAATCAGGTGCAAAAGTGCATTGCAGGATAAAGAGCTGAAGTAAATACAGCCGGTCCCACTGACTGTCGAAGTTTGCCGAGGATTACCGAGGAGTCTGACGAGTGAGCTGTTGATACTCTGCGCATGCGTGTACCGGATGCATGGACGAGTATGGAGCGAACTGTTTCTTTAATTAAATATTCTTATATATATTTTTATTAAATACAATTTAAGACAAGTGGAACATATCCGCGTTTGTGCATCAAGTGTCTGTATTGATTCCTTTAGATGCAAAACGTTAATGAAGGAAACTTGTAATCAATATATCAGACATATTCGACCTGCAGGATCACAGAATGAAACACTGATGACAATAAATGTCCTAATTATTAATATTAATATTATAACTTGAATGGAATAAAAGGTTATAATCAGCTATGTGCGTACACATATGGCTATATTTAAATATTTCAGCGTGAACATGACTCCGGGATATTAGAATTACGTGCTAGAGACGTCATACATGAGACGTAAAAGAATCGCTGAATTGGTTATTGAACCGATTCATGGAAATGAACTGTCCGAAAGAACCGGTTCTCGGAAATAAATCGGATTTCTGATCAAGTGTTGCGATAAATTCCGAAACCAAAAACCTTTCTTTCTTTGTCATCATTATCAAGTTAATATTATAACAAGTCTTAGAAAGTAGTTATTAGCTACAGTAGTTAATCTGTGCTTCTTAATATGATAATGTTAGCATTCTTTTGTTGTTGTTTACACACGTGTCATATTTCATCTCATGCATACATCGACAGTTGTCTCCTTGGTTACCAATCATCACTAACCTTTAATATAAATTTGTGCAAAAACTGTTGTTCGTTGTGCAAATGATTCTACAACTGAGGGACAATAAATATTCATGCAATAAATATTGAAATAATTTATGTATATTTCACTCTTTATATCATTCGGCATTATGCTGTTCAAATTATAATGAGTTACAGTATAGGGGAGATGGGCGCTAGTTCACACTGGGAATTTGTCTCAAGGGCAAGATAACTGTAAGATTATAAATCAAAGTTTAATTACACAAATGTTTTTTTTTTCATGCTGTGACTTTGTATGATATTTTCAAACACTTAAAGGGACAGTTCGCCCAAAAAGGAAAATTCCCTTTGTGTGACTTTATTTCTCCTGCAGAACACAAATTAAGATTTTTAGAAGAATGTTGACTGTTGACATGGATGATTGTTGGTGTCAGACGGGCTGGTTTGAGTATTTCTGGGATTTTCACACACAACAGTCTCTAGAATTTACTCAGAATGGTGCCAAAAACAAAAAACATCCAGTGACCGGCAGTTCTGTGTACAGAAATGTCTTGTTGATGAGAGAGGTCAACAGAGAATGGCCAAACTGGTTTGAACTGACAAAGTCTACAGAAACTCAGATAACCACTCTGTGCATAGACTAAGCACCGTGACTTTAGAGACTGCCGAGTCTTTGTTTTCACGGAGACGTGGCTCAGTGACAGAGTTCCGGACGCCGCCATTCAGCTAGACGGGCTCGCCTCGTTTCGTGCCGACAGAAATGCAGCTCTGTGCGGCAAGACTCGCGGTGGTGGCTTGTGTGTTTACATCAACACGGAATGGTGCAAGAACTCTATGCTAGTCTCTAGCTACTGTTCATCGCTGGTGGAGCTTGTGACTGTTAGATGCAGACCTTTTTATTTACCACGGGAATTCACCACTGTTATCATAACCGGAGTTTACATTCCCCCCAGGGCTAACGCTAAGGAAGCGCTCTGTGAACTGTATGGGGCTATGAGCGAACTGCAGAACGCTCACCCCGACGGATTGTTTATTGTCGCCGGAGATTTCAACCATGCGAATCTCAAGACAGTGTTCCCTAAATTCCATCAGTATGTGGACTTTGCAACGAGAGGGGCGAACGTGCTTGATCTTGTTTACACGAACATCCCAGGTGCGTACCGGGCGGAGCCCCGCCCCCACCTCGGCTACTCAGACCACATCTCTGTTATGCTAATTCCAGCATACAGATCGCTCGTCAGATGCACAAAACCGCCCCAGAAGCAGGTGAAAAGCTGGCCAGTGTACTGACTGGCACATGTCAGGAGGCTGCAACATATGGCGACTCTACCAACTTGGAGGAATACACAGCATCAGTGACCAGCTACATCAGCAAGTGCATTGATGATGTCACTTTCTCCAAGACCATCACCACACGCTCCAACCAGAAGCCGTGGATGACTGCGGAGGTGCGTGCGCTGCTTAGGACCCAAGACTCCGCCTTCAGAGCAGGCGATAAGGCAGCCCTAAGAACAGCGAGGGCCAAACTGTCCCGGGCCAACAGAGGCAAAGTGCGCACAGGCCCAGAGAATCCACAGTCACTTCCAGGACAGCGGTGACACGCGGCGCATGTGGCAGGGTATCCAGGCCATCACCAACTACAGGACAACATCAGTTGCCTGTTACAAAGATACCTCCCTTCCAGATGCGCTGAACGACTTCTACGCTCGGTTTGAAGTGCAGAACGACGTGGTGGCGAGGAAGACCACCCCTCCTCCCAACAACCAGGTGCGCTGTCTCACCACGGCAGATGTGAGGAAAACTCTACGTAGAGTCAACCCACGGAAAGCTGCTGGACCAGACAACATTCCTGGCAGAGTGCTCAGAGGATGTGCAGACCAGCTGGCAGACGTTCTTACCGACATCTTCAACATCTCTCTGAGCAGCGCCGTCGTTCCAACGTGCTTCAAGGCCACCACCATCGTCCCCGTGCCAAAGAAGTCTTCAGTGTCCTGCCTCAACGACTACCGTCCCGTCCTGCTCACACCAATCATCATGAAGTGCTTTGAGAGGCTCGTCATGAGGCACATTAAGACCCAGCTGCCCCCCTTACTTGACCCACTGCAGTTTGCATATCGTCCAATCCGTTCAACAGATGATGCCATCGCCACAACCCTCCATCTGGCCCTCACCCACCTGTATAATAAGGACTCCAGCTCAGCATTCAACACAATAATGCCTCAGCACCTGATTGGCATTCTTGCCTTGTTGTGTTTTGAAGTCTTACACATTATACGTCATACACGTCATAATACGGATTCTAGCTGGATTTACTTGTTTTGCATATTAACATGAGTGGAGTCGAATTGCTTCCGTACTGCATCCGTGTGATGTGTGATTATAATTGAATGTTTCTCAACATGCATTGAAAGGAACTCATTGCTAAATCACTGCGGAGTGAAATCGCAACATTTACCAGTCAGTGGAGAATCACAGACATTTTTAGTCAAATAGTGCAAAATTTGAGTGATTTACTCACATTGTAGAGGGTTGTGCATAGAGTAAAATATTGATCTTGAGATTTAAGAATGATCAATGCATTGGAAAGTCAATATTATTTTGACCCTCACCTCTGCTGGCTCTTGTGTGTGTGCGGGTACGTAATGCAGGTACTACGGTGTTGTCACTGTCGCCGCCCTGTAGGCTGGTCTTTAGCACTGCCTTCATCTGTTCATGTTCTGCTGCATCTTCAGCGTGACTCAAACCCTGCGGTTTACTCTCCTGCCCTACAGAAGGGGTCACACTACTGCTGACCCCACCCAACTGACCCGCCTACACACACACACACACACACACACTCAAATCAATCGTCACAAATGACTGTTTACACAAGAGGATACTTATGAATCGAGTTTCTGATATTTAAGTTTCTGCAATATGGAAATCAATGTTCTAATAAGAATTATTAGCACAGATAAAGTATGCTTAACACAACAGATTTAGCTGTGAACCTAAAATGTTAAGGACACACAAGACAACATCAACACAAAGCTGCATGTCAATGAACACAACAAATCACTTCCAGGTTAGCGATGATATTTGTTTTGCCAGTGCAAATCAGCACAATGACACAATGTTAAATTCCACATCAGTTAGGGAGGCTGTGGTATGAACATTACAATAAAGAATTAATTTAATATTCAGTGTCAATATTAAGGTTAATAGTCAGTGAAGAATCAACCATCAGACAATGACCAAAGCAAACAGATGGTCAAATCACACCCTCATACCTCACTGTCGTCTTCATCAGTCTGTGGTGAGAAAGAATGTGAGTTAGAATATGGGGAATGCAGAATGAAGAGAGGAGTTATGAACACTGCCCACAAAACACTTAATAATCAGAACTCTAGCCCCGCCCACAAAACACTGAATAATCAGAACTCTAGTCCCGCCCACAAAACACTGAATAATCAGAACTCTAGTCCCGCCCACAAAACACTGAATAATCAGAACTCTAGTCCCGCCCACAAAACACTGAATAATCAGAACTCTAGTCCCGCCCAAAAACACTTAATATTTAAAACTCTTGTCCCGCCCAAAAACACTTAATATTTAAAACTCTAGTCCCGCCCAAAAACACTTAATATTTCAAACTCTAGTCCCGCCCACAAAACACTTAATATTTAAAACTCTAGTCCTGCCCACATCACACTGAATAATCAGAATACTTTCCCTGTCTCCACACCACTTAAATATCAAAAGCCCCACCCCACCAATGAATAATCACATTAGCGCTGTACCAACATTTGCTCCCCAATTTGGGTTTTGGCTATTAGCATTTCTGGGGTTGCATCTACAATGCAACTATAATGTATCTACAATGCATCTACAATGCATCTATAATACAACTATAATGCATCTATAATGCAACTATAATGTATCTATAATGCATCTATAATGCATCTATAATGCAACTATAATGCATCTATAATGCATCTATAATGCATCTATAATGCAACTATAATGCAACTATAATGCATCTATAATGCATCTATAATGCATCTAAAACACTGTGTACACACAATAGTTTCACTCGGGACCTTCAGGACAAAAATGTCCTCATTGAAACCCATTAAACTGCAATAATTGATCCCAGTGTCATTAAATGGATAGTTCACCCAAAAATGAAAATTATGCCATTATTTACTCACCCTCAAGTTGTTCCAAACCTGTAGACATTTCTTTGTTCTGCTGAACACAAAGGAAGATATTTTGAAAAATGATTGTAACCAAACAGTTGTGGGGCACCATTGGCTTTAATGGTATTTTTTTTTTCATACTATGGAAGCCAATGGTGCCCCACAACTGTGGGGTGAGAAAATTATGACAGAATTTTTATTTTTAGTGAACCTTTAAAGCATAACCTTTAACCTTTAAAGCATAAAATCATGAATTCTATTATATTATGGTTTCATTCCGGAGCCCTGGATTAAAAAGTTACATTTTAATATTTTCCACCAGATGGCGCCATTTTCCTCATGTTTATCCTGTAGAGCAAATACAAACTTTTCCCCTATTCTCTGTATTTCCTGTACAAGCTTGTGTGTGTGCGTGTGTGTAGTTAGCGTGTGACGGAAGCAGTTCAATGATGGTCTTTTACAGTAACTGTTTTTATTTGACAGTTTTATATTTGGAGTGAAGAACACAATGAACTCATAAACAGCCGTGTGTCCGAGTCATGCACCTGAAGTGCACTTCACACAATTACCTGAAGTTATAAACTGTCTTTAAATCACATTTCTTCCTGTCAAGAGCCTCATATACAGACCTGATCTATAATTAAACCCTGTTCATTGCTGTCTCTCTGACTGGTATTATCTGCCCCGCATGTATGATGTGTGTATGATGTGCATAACTGCAATGCAACTGAATGTTGACAGTCCTGCACACGGATTGTTTGTGTGTGTGTATATGTGACTGTATTTCCTGCACCATATGCATTTGGTGCTACGCATGTAATCCAGCAGGTCTGCACGTTCAACTGTCTAATCTGATTAGTGGCGTGACCTCATGACCTTAATCTCAAACCAGCGTAATCTCAACACACACTCACACACACACTTACATGCATGCACACGCACATTCACTCTAACTCAGCTGAACGCTGAGGTCCTTTCCAGTCTCTATCGTGTTAAAAACTGTTAAATCGCCAAAATGAACATGTTATATTGATCCACTGTATCCACCGTAGCATAGTGACCAAACTGCTCTCTGTAGTATGTGTCACTTCCTGTCACTAGCTAGCAGATCACTAAGAGAGTTTAATCTGAGTTATTGTGACTTTTTTTGTGAAATTTTGGTATTTTCTCCCCAATTTGTAACGGCCAAATCCCAATGTGCTCGAAGTCCTCGTGGTGGCATAGTGACTCTAGCGGAGAACGAATCTCAGTTGCGTCTGAGACCGTCAATCCGCGCATCTTATCACGTGACTTGTTGAGTGTGTTACCATGGAGACGTAGCGCTTGTGGAGGCTTCACGCTATTCTCTGCGGCATCCACGCACAACTCACCACACGCCCCACCGAGAGCGAGAACCACATTATAGTGACCACGAGGAGGTTACCCCATGTGACTGTACCCTCCCTAGCAACCGGCCCAATTTGGTTACCCCATGTGACTCTACCCTCCCTAGCAACCGGCCCAATTTGGTTACCCCATGTGACTCTACCCTCCCTAGCAACCAGGACAATTTGGTTACCCCATGTGACTCTACCCTCCCTAGCAACCGGGACAATTTGGTTACTCCATGTGACTCTACCCTCCCTAGCAACCGGCCCAATTTGGTTGCTAAGGAGACCTGTCTGGAGTCACTCAGCACGCCCTGGATTCAAACTCACGACTCCAGCGGTGACAGTCAGCGGTCAGTACTCGCTGAGATACACAGACCCCCCAACTTGAAGTATTTAAATTGAAATGACATGATAATTTTAATTTAAGAAAACTCATTTAAAAAAATGTGGAAACACTGTCCATAATTTAAGCAAGTTCAGCTAAATAATTGTTTTGTTTTTTTAAGTGAAGGCAACATATCATTTAATGAAAAATATATTATTTATATTTTTATTAATATTTAATATTATTTCAGAAACATGTACATATATAAAAATAAGTTTTATTTATTTTTTTATTTTTTTATTTATTTTAATAATTTATCATTTAAAATATACAATTTAATAATATACAATAAATTTTTCATTTCATTTTATATTTATTTTTATTTAGTATTCTTGTAGCTAAAATGTTGTGAGTGCATGTAAAAAATAAACAAAATAAAAAACTACCTTCTGATCTACCAACTGGGCCAGCAGAGAACATTCATATTGTTGAGCCGTTTAACGCTTATTTTACATATTTAAACCATTATCCAGTTACAAAGAGCCTGTTTTCAAAGAGAGACATTAAAAAGCAATGCAGAAACAAACAACTGAAACTAATTTAACTCATGACACATGAGCCCACTGCACTGATCACAGGAACCCTAAAACAACCACTGTCACATGGAGATGTGAGATCTTTCATCACAAATGACCAAACGTCTGACTTTAGGAGTATTCCCTACGGACTCTTTCCATGGTCATTTCAAACCAGCTTCATCAAATAATAAAAGAGTTTGATGTCGCATCATCATCATCATCAGAGCAGAAGTTGATCTGTTTCCTGCTCATCCACTGAGATTTCCACAATACAAAATACTCTTCACATGACACAGTGAGGCGAGACGTCAGAGAGAAGAACATATTGACTGATCTACAGCAGAGCAAGAGAGAAACACGGACTATATCCGTCCAGCTCTTCATTCTTTCCATGAACTCACTGTTCCCAGAAAACTCTGGATATGACGCTGTCCAACAGAAGAGACAAGATGAAGATGCAAGAAATGATCGAGTCTCACTGCACTGATGTAAAAACACCCCAGAACCTTCTAGAGTTTCCACTAAATGTCTGAGCCACAACGGCTTGATCATTCTAAAGATTGCGAACACTTGGACTGAACACTGCTCAGCTGTTGCACAATCACTGTTGTCACCCCCCAGTCGGATAGTGGAACGACCGAGGAGGAACCCCCAGTTGGATAGTGGAACGACCAAGGAGGAGCTCTCAGTTGGATAGTGGAACGACCGAGGAGGAGCTCCCAGTCGGATAGTGGAATGACCAAGGAGGACCCCCTCCCCCCCCAGTCGGATAGTGGAACGACCAAGGACGACCACCCCACCAGTCGCATAGTGGAACGACCAAGGAGGACCACCCCCCCAGTCGGATAGTGGAACGACCAAGGACGACCACCCCCCCAGTCGGATAGTGGAACGACCAAGGAGGACCACCCCCCCAGTCGGATAGTGGAACGACCAAGGACGACCACCCCCCCCAGTTGGATAGTGGAACGACCAAGGACGACCCCCCCCCCAGTCGGATAGTGGAACGACCAAGGACGACCACCCCCCCAGTCGGATAGTGGAACGACCAAGGAGGACCACCCCCCCAGTCGGATAGTGGAACGACCAAGGAGGACCACCCCCCCAGTCGGATAGTGGAACGACCAAGGAGGACCACCCCCCCAGTCGGATAGTGGAACGACCAAGGAGGACCACCCCCCCAGTCGGATAGTGGAACGACCAAGGAGGACCACCCCCCCAGTCGGATAGTGGAACGACCAAGGAGGACCACCCCCCCAGTCGGATAGTGGAACGACCAAGGAGGACCACCCCCCCAGTCGGATAGTGGAACGACCAAGGAGGACCACCCCCCCAGTCGGATAGTGGAACGACCAAGGAGGACCCCCCAATAATATATTCGTATCAGAGACTCGGACAGACTGTACAGTACGTCTATATAAAGTGTCACACTTGCACTGTTTTCAGATGCCGCTGCAGCTCAGTCCTGTTATAAAGAGAAAAGACAAAAAGCTGAACTCTCATCAAACATATTTTAAAACGGAGCACAGCAGCTCGCTCACATTCTTGAGTTATAAATAGTCCTGGCTGAATGTTCATCCGCAGTGTAAGTGGTAGTTAGTGAAGAATGAACTCTTCTGAGGACCAGCGACTGTCTGAAGATCTGTTACTACAATAAACGATTAACCCAAACGCCTCGGAGTTCACGGAGAGTCCAAAAAATCACTAATGAGACAATATCACGCTAGTCTCTGGAGAGCAAATGGAGCTGTTTCTCATCTGAGTAAACTCACATGTTCCTCAAGG